>VXAC01000095.1:713771-732522 GCA_013399225.1 Rhipidura dahli
GAATCCACATGAAAGAACAGGAAAAAAAATTAAATTATTGGAAATGTGCAGGAAAATATATCAATTAGAGACTCATAAATCATTCAGTGAGTTTTGTAAGTTTAATACAGGCACTTGTACAGGCACACTGATGCATTGTCATTGAGATCCAGTAGGTTTATTGTGTAGATGTTTGGTTTAGAAACAGAATTGAGAGGTGAGAATCTCTCTCTTTTTGTGTTTCGCCCTCTCCTATAAAATTCCAAAGTAACATAAAATGCAACCCACAGATAGCTGTAACATGTGTCATTGCTAAAGTAGGCTAGGAAATTAAGTGTTTTCTATCTTTATCTTTTTTTTATATACATGTTTCTTCTCTGACAGAGTTTCACTTTGTACTCTCCTTTAAATTGCACTGTAGCACATTAAAGGCACTTACAATGATTTCAGTTTAATCAAAGCAGAGGACTAGGTAAGCAGCTGCCTGTACCTCTTGCATATGAATCATTAATGATGGTTTTTAGTTTTCTGAGACTGAGTATTAATTCTTTGCAAACAACTGATATTTATAGTGCAGGATATTCACACTGTATATTTGCAGTCATGCATTAATAGAAATTTAAATATTTTTAAGACATTGAGCTGAGAGGGAAAATAATGCAATCAGTTGTTTTTATTTTTCCTGGTATCTACTAGTTCCTATTTTTGTTAGCTGTACAGTAACTAATGTAAAGATTCATATAGGGCTCTGTTTAATGAAGAAAGGAGGATACCGAACTGTCTGTCACTACTGCAAGTTATTTCCATTAAAAATATCATATACTTCATGAGTACTATGGAGGTAACTTACTAATAAGAAAACTTGCTGCAGAGTCACAAAGCGCACTGGTGAAAGCCGATTTTTGGTCAAAACACCATTTCTTAAGTCAGAAGAAAATTTTCTAGTTTGCATGCTAAGATGACTCAAGCAAATTACAAGATGGACAAGATTTTTGTTTTTAAAAAAAGAGAGGAGCTTTTTTCTTTATTATTACATGATTTTAATGAAACTTTTAAAATATGTCACTAAAGAGGGTAAAGGAATCCCAGAGAGTCCTGATGAGGTATTTTACCAGTATGTATGTCCCAGCTTTAGTTTGTGGGCAAGTGCTCTAACACAAAGATATAATTGCACTTAATTTAAATATAGCCTGTAAATTAAATGTGAGGTGAAGCCAGTTTTCCTCTTCAATTTACAAGGATATGCCTTCAAGGTTGTTACCTTCCCGGCAAAGCTTTCACCTGTGGGTTTTTATTAGGTTTTTTTTTTTTTTCCTATTCAAATAAGGGACAGAACAGGCTTCCTACTAGATAAATGTATGTTCGCCATTTCTATTCAGAATCCTATGACTCGTGTATTATATATTCTCTAAAAAAGTCTGCTTAAGCTCTCTTTGCGCTGTATTCTGTAAGAGTGCTTTTAGTCATTCATGTTACAGGTACTCAGTGTGTAGCAGTTTGTATAGCTTCTATTCGAGATCTTGAAGTTCATTTTTCTCTTTCGGATGCAGATGAAAAGATTTAACTAAAATAAAACGTTTGAATTGTGAAATTACTGTTATTGAGAAAGCGATGTACCCCTTTAAAGGTATTAGCATAAAGATAGCACATTTGTTTATTATGTCTCAAAATCAGCTTCTAGTATCTCTGCCACAGGTAACAATTGACTTTTCAGGCTTCAAGTTAATAGCCTTGTCTCTTGCTTGTAGGGATCAATATTAGTATTAATTAATCACCATTATCAGCCCTAGGATCTGGTTCTATTTGTTGTTACATCAGCAAAATATCAATATAGAAAGTGGACTCTCTGATCGTCATGGCAACTTCATCTCTTGGGTCAAAGAAAGTTTATCTTATCTGTGCATGGAGAGTGGCAAACTGTTTAGGGATCTAGTTTGAACTCTAAGAACATTGATTTAGTTTTTGTTTGTGAATAGAGGCTGAATTCCAATCACAAGGGATGGGTAAGATTTAAATATTAATGCCCGCAGGCTTGTCTGAGAGGGTGTCATTACCATTACTGTCAGATTGTCTTTTTGAGATGACACAATGGTAGAGGAGAATTGTGTAGTCAGGACTATTTACAGTTTAATAGTTTGTGCATTGGACAAATGGGATTTAAAGTGAAAGTATGGAAATTATGTAGCATTTATGCAGTAATATTACTTGCCCCAATCTATGTACGGTTAGGGTTTCTTCCACTTAGTAACTGTAGAAATAGTGCAGAAACATAGATTAGGAAATAGTAGAAGGAACAGATTTTATTATGCATTCTCCCTTCAGAGATTTTTTAAGAAAGTGTTTGAGAAGTGTAGAGAAAGAATATCAATGTTCCACTCACTCGAGAATTAATGGCAAATAGCCATCGTGGAAAATCTGAGCGCTACAGTCTGGTTAGTTATTTTTGTGTTTTATAAATTGATACAATTATCTCATAAGTTTGTGATAATAAAGTACTGATAATGCTATTTTATCATGTCAAACCTCCATTTTTCTATATTCTTAAGTGCTTCCTAAAAGTTCTCGTCTTAGACAATGCACCTGAGATTTTTTATTATATATAGTCATAGTGTGGTTAAATCTCACTTGGAGGGATTTAAAGACTTAATGATTGCAAGCACAAGGATTACTTTGAGCCAAAGTACAAGTGCACTTTCTTTATTCAGTTGTTTGAAAGTGTATGTGTGTATTTATTTGTCTGATAGTTCCTTAGGATGTGCACTATTTGACACGAACATTCATATAAAGAGGCATATAGATGAAGAGTATCAATAGTCTTGCCTCCTAGTCATAATATTTATTTATTCTTTTTCATTTCTGCCCTGTGAAGTAACAAAACGTCTGCGTGTTTTCCTGATGCATCTAAATATTGTTTTAGGAAATTCCAAATGTAATGTGATCAATTCAGTACATTTTCAATATTGAAGAAGGGTTCTTAAAAAAATTACGAAAAAACCAACCACCCAAACCCCAAACACTTGCATAAAGCTTACACTGTAGAAGGAATCACTTTTCGGTATTGACATTTCTCATTGATTATTCAGTTTTATCTAATGCTTTGAAAGGGTAGTGCCATCATGAGTTGGTAGCAGATGCAGGCAGTTGTCACAGTAGCCTTTTCTATTTTAGAAAAGAAAAAGGGATCTAGTTTGATATAAGTGTTACACAATCATCTGTTGTATTTTTGTAGCTCTTGATATTGTTCGTGTAATCGTAACATTGAAATTAGTTTGTATAGGTTAAAATTCAGCAGTAAATAAAAAATGTTCCTGTTTTCCTATTACTGATATTGAATAAATTTTATCCTCATTATTTTCCATCGATCTTCTCATTTTTCATATCTCATGTTTAGTGTGTTGAGGAAGGGTGTTATGCAACACTGTCTCCCTTTGTAAATGCTAATACTTGTTTATATTTTTAAGAACTACATAGGATTTGAAAACATATTTAGTAAGTGTGATGATGTATTTATCATCAGAAACCTTTGATATTTATAGAGCTAATTGGGTGTAAGGCTTATTTGTCTCTTCAGTATTTTTTTAATATTAATTCAGTTTCTTAACTGCAAGTGTGTAAATCAAGCTGGAGTGGGATCTTGAACTTTCTTATTTTTTGATTACCACCATATTGTTTTGCCAAAGTTTTATAATCAACTTTTGTAACCATTTTACAGTGTGAATATAATTTAGTAACAGTATAAAAAATAACAGTGCTTTAGTAATTAGTGAGTTATTCTGCCATATCTTTATAAACTCTTCTCATCCATTACTCTTTGCACTCACGTATGTGAATTAGAGTGATGTCGCTTTATTCTTCCAGACAACTGAAGCTTTCCGACTGTGATTAGCTGATACAACTGCATGTCGCATGCTGGTTTTACTGTACTCGGTCTTTTTACCTTACATTCAGTATAGCAGAGAACAGTAAAAATCTTGAATCAAGATACTTTTCCATTTTTCCTTTCCACATAATAAAGGTTTGATGCCAACTGCAGTAAAATACTACAGCATTTCCCATGTTACTGGGTTTCCTATCCATCTAATGCTTTTTTGGAAGGTATAAATGTATGAGAAACTTGAGGAGTACAATCTTTAACTTCATTCATAGAAGCAGTCCCGTTGATAATACTTAAAATGAATGTGAAATGTTTATAGGATAGGAGCTTAAAAATACCCAAACCCACAAATGGTATCTTAACAGTTCGGTGTATGTAAAATTAGAATGTAGAGTAGAATAGAGACTAGGTTTAAATGAAGTGTTTTCATTATGTTCAAAGGAATTCCAGAATTCGTGTTTTGTCTCCTGTGCTATACGTGTTCCTTTTCATGTTATCCAAGAAGTAAAAGTTAACTATTGTGGCAAAAGTTATATAGAAAAATTGAATTATTTTCTAAATGTACTTGCAATTATTATTGGAAAGAGACTTTTAATGAGAATAGAATGAATTTTAGTGCAAAATAAGAAATTCTTCATAGTCTCAAATACGATGAGAAATCTTTTTGTGTGTCTGTTGTAAGGATTTTCTCTGCTGAAATGGAATAATCTCAAAAACAATTTTTTACAGTGATCCATGGGGGTGTTCATTAGGCTGAGAAGAAAATATATACAGGGTGTTACTATTTTTTACTTTTGTAGTTGCAGCACAAGCCTCAAAGGAGGGCTGTGTTTTACTCGTGTAATTGAGATCATCATTATAACCCTGCTATTAAAGACTTGATTTTATTTCTGTTATCTAATGTGTAGGTTAACATTTATAAGATACTGTGAAAAAATTGCAAGGACACCGTCAGATCTACTTGAAATTTAGTGTAAATTCTGTATATTCCTAGGTTTTGTCTTCACTTTTCACTTTCAAATTCAGGCTTCATATTAGATGGCAATAAAGATCCCTTCTCTGAAGTTTTGAAGAAGTACAGCAAGGATTTTCATCAAACATTTTATACAGCTTTATGCAAAGAAAATGAACCATCTGTAACGGATGCGTCAAAGTAGGACACAATTGTTAAGCCAATGAAGACAGTGGTAAAATTACCAAAGCTGAAGTAGCAGTAGTTTTTCTAAAAAAAACCCCTCAAAAAACCTGTCTCCACTCACTACCACCCTCTCATGATACAGTCTTCACTAATAAATATGTATGAAAAGGCTTTTGGAAGCAGTAACAGATCATTTTTGGAAGCTTTCAATCATACTGTTTTTTTGAGTATTGTATCTGCTAATTGTACTTCATCCATTTCAGAAAAAGTGTAGACAAAATGCTCTAGTTTTGTAGGATGCAGAAGAGAAAATCTGTATGTCCATAGAAGTACTGATTTTTGGGGCAGTTTAAATGTGTCCATAATCTATATTCATATGAAAAATACTGAAGTAGTTGAATAGCAATGTGTATGTGAATAGGATGGAGTATATCTGAGAGGCCTCAGCTAGCTTCAGTTTGTTAGGAAGCTGCCTAATCTTTTAATAAAAATGCATATATATTTTTATTTTAAAAAAACCAACAAAACAAAACAACACAACAACCCAGAACTTGCTTGGTAGTTGTTCCGAAAATGCGTTGTGGTATTTCAGCGAACACTAGGAAACTTAAGAACTGAGAAAAAAAATCTCAAACATTTGACAGTTTATCTGGGAAAAAATATTAGCTAGTTGCTAAAAATACAAGTGCACTCCTTAACAATGTGCATCTTGGACAAACAGACGCATATTTTGTCATCAAGTTACTTAAGCTTCTGAAGTCAGGGCTACAACTGGGTCAGATGATAAGATGAGCACAACAGAAAAACGAAGAGTGGCTCTGATAAAAACTGATTGATTGATGTCTGGCTTCCCCACCATCACAAGCAGTTGACAGTTAGTTTGGGATCAGATGATTTGGCTTTTGCGATAGAAGATGGGGCCTGGTAGGCAAGTCTGAAGGACAAAAAGGTCAGTTTCTGCACATTGTCAGGCAGTGCTGGGTTCCCACAAGGTGGGGTATTGGATTAAGGTTTTCTTCAGTTGCAAGACTTAACTTTCCATGGTCCACTGCAAGGCCAAGTAATCTGGTCAGTGTTAATGCAAAAATACAAAAGACTTGAAGCTGTGAGAGAAAGGAATAAAAACAGAGGAAGTATACCTGTTGGACCAGTGAATTACAAAAAAAGCCCATTTTTGCTGTTTAATTTCTGTATTTACTTTAAACATTATAAATTATAGCAATTAATGATTTATCAAGTCTGACTTTGAAAATTGGTTTCCGCAATGAATTTGTCACTGCAGGTGCAATGAGTTTTATGTTACTTATATTTCGAGGGACTTAACATGTAATACAACACTGTGGATCAATTAATTTCAGCTTGTGAAATATTGTTATTCTGTGACCCGTTATGTACAGGATAGCACATTGTACCTTATATATACAAATATGTATTTTTCACTAGATTTTCACTAGAACAATTAGCGTGTTATACCTAAATATAATTAAAATAAATTTATGTGAAGTGTGTTTTTGTGAACTGGAGATAATTTATCAATCTGTGACCACACCATGACCACCTGAGTGTTTATGGGGGTCTGTGTGGGTGTGTGTATTTTTTTCAGAACACATTTGCAATTAGCACTCTCTGTAATAGTCACAGAAGGAGAGAAAATATGCAAATGAAAATCGAGACATAATATCTTTGGAAGGAAAAGGATTTTCAAGACGGCCATGAAAATGTGTACAACTGCCACAGAATTGGAATTTGGACAGCTTGGATTTGAATTTAGATTTTTGGACAGTTTGATACTCTCTAGAAATCCTTTATAATGTATCGCTTTTCTCTGAGTTTTAAGGGTCACATCTCCAAAGGACAGTTGGGTCTCAGCTAATGCTGCTGACTTAATATCAGTAAGATGAATTCTGCAAGGTGCTGTATTGCTGATAGTATAGCTGGAATGCAGTATGAAAGAACCTGTAGTGTAACCTGGAGTGTTACCAGTAATACGTGATCAGTGCAGGTGAACTGGTGGTCATTTGAACAGTGATTAGTTATATTTCAAGAAAGGCTGTTTTCTTAGTGTCTAATCTCTGGTGACCTGTTTCATTTAAGAAATAATAAACTAAAGGTCTTTTCCAAGAAATACACAGTTTTATCCTGGCCGTTTTTGTACACCTCTTTTGAGCTGTATGTTAAAGACATATTTTAAAACAGAGAACTCAAGGCTTAGAGAATTATTTATGAATGCAGATTTAAGACAAGACTGTGGAAGGGTTTAAGAGCTTCAATCCAGTATTATTTATATTATCTTTGGCATCAGAGCTTTGTTAAGTTTTCATAAATTATTATTCTGATCTCTCACAGCATTACTGCAAATGGTCTGAAATAAGCTGTAAAAGCCTATGATAATTTGAACATAGGGTTTAGATTTTCAGGTGTGTTTCTTTGACAAACATGTTGCATCACAGAATAAGTAATTATTTTTTGAACATCTTGTACTGAAGTTCTCCAAGATATAATTATATGCTTAATAAAAATGAAGAGAGCTTTGTTAGAGTTTTCTCCAAAGTATAATATTTGGGTCTGACCAGGATGGTAGCCTGCTTTGCTGACTCTTTGGGAGTTTTACACCTCTAGGCTATACAACTGAGACCCATTTAGTTATACAAAGAGGAAAATTTGGGTTGGTAAATCAAAAAGGGGGAAAAAATTAGTATTGCCAAAATAATCAAGATCAGCAGTTCTTATAAATGAAGAGTAACAATCAGCTACTTAGACCAGCTAGACTGTGTAATTTTATGGTTAGTCCTGCAGCTTAGGAAATCTCATTTAAGGGTGAGTGTGCTTTGGGGATGTTATGACTGGTCTGAATAGTCTGACATTCATTTTGATGTTCTTTGACTCTTGGTTAAGAAGTTTTCACTGTCAAGAAAGGTCAGGTTCGGGTATTGGCATTATTATGCCATGAATTTTGGCTAAATTTGTTTTTCAACATCAATTGTCAGTCAAAGCATTGTGTCTGAAGCTATGGCCTTTATATTATAAAACGAATGAGAAAAAACATTTGGTGTGTTACTCTTGCCATGTGTAAATTCTTTTCAAGTCTTTAGAGTGATTTGTGCACCAGCAATACCAGTGTAAGAGAAGAATAACACCCATTTTGCGCAAATGTACTCATTTTTGAAAATGAAAACCCACTTTTGCGTTCACAGAAAAATCTTTGGAGAATATGGATGTGATGCCATCAGGGAAATAATTGCAGCTTTGGCTTGGTTTTATGTTTAACTTGGTATGGTTTTATGTTAATCTAGTCCCATATCCTTCCAAAATACTTTTTACTGAAGTCCCGAGTTGAGTAGTAATTTGAATTTTGTTTGCAGGGATGTTATAAAACATAAAAAGTGATTGGTGAAGACTAATCACATTTATTATTAAAATATTGATTCGTTATAAGAAAAACATTTTTAAATACTTTGCAGTCAGTTTGCTAGTCTTTATTCATTTCTTAGTGGGCAGATGTTCTTGTTAGTAAAAGTACCAAGATGCAGATGGTATTATTTGGCATCTTTTTAGAGGCTTCACTGTTATCTGTGGTGAGCTGAACACTGAACTGATACATGATTCTTCAATGGCAGTTCATATTTGCAAGAAATTATTTAAGTAAGTGTCTTCGTAACAGGTCATGAGAAACAAAAACACTCTTAAAAATAATAATCACAAACTAAATAGAAAGTTTTGTATGGAAGTGTTTTGACTAATAATTTGAACTTGAGAATTATTTCAAACAATATATTTTTAAAGAATCTGTTGCAATCATCCTTATTTAAATAAACATGAATGTATCTCAATGTATGTGAGAATTAATGTGCATTGAGGCAGAAATTGATGTATAGCAACAATCTCGCATAAAATACACTTACTTTGTTTGAAGAGAATTAACGTATCGTGGGTAAAAATAATAGTAGTTGTAACTAAGTAGCTTGAAATGATGAAGTGATTATTTTTAAATATTTTGAGTAATCTTGCATGCTGTATCTTAAACAGACCCCTTGAAACAGGCAAACTCTGGAAATATTGCCTCCATTTCAATAAAACAAAAAAGAAAGCTTATGCTTTAGGTTTTCTAATGTGGTCAGTCCATACTTTTCAATCCATGGGCATTTTATTTTGGTGTGGGTTTTTGTTTGTTTGTCTGTGTTGTTTTTTTGTTTTGTTTAGTTTTCTGTTTTGTTTTTTGTTTTTTGTTTTTTTTACATTAGTTGTTGCTAGATGTTAAGGGATTCCCAAGACCTACAGCTCTTGCTGACATCACTTAAGATGCCCTAACTAGTGCTCCCAGGAGTAGCATCTAAATTCTTAGATTCTTTCATGCCTGTTTCTGTTGATAAGCTATGCTGTTATCCTCCTTTTATTGGAAATTTCCATGTGTGTGTAATATAAATGCATTATATACCTTGTATGTTCATGAGTGTTACCATAGCACGTGTAGCTCTTATGAGATTTTTCCTTTCTGTCTTCCAAAAGACCTGCGGAAATATTTCATTTCAGATGAAAATCCTACTTTGCAGCAAGATCATGTAGGGGGAGCTACCATGAAACCTCCAAACTCAAAAAGTTTGCCATGTTTGTCTTACTAAGCTGCTGCTGGTGCTGTGGACTCTTGTCCTGGAAATAAGTTCTGTGTCTCAGATTTTAATGTTACGCTATTAATAGTCACAGTCATACACAGTTTCTCTTCTCTAGGTTGTCATCCTAAGTTTTGAAATTTGTAACTGCTGTGCCAAAACCAGTTCCTCTTTTATTCATATCAGATATTTTACATTCTGAGTGATTTTAAGATGCCAGGCATTTTTGTACAGACTATTATGCCCAGAAAATTTTTTCTTAAAACAAAACATCAAACAAAAAAGTCCAATGCCAAGTCTGGTGGGGTTTTTTGCGCCGTAAGGATGATGTATCTTCAATTTATACCTAATTGCTTTCTTTATGTAGCTCTCATTTGTAATATACCAGAATGTATAACAGTATAACATTACAAAGAAACCAGGCATATTATGCAAAACTGACCTGCATTTATAGAGATCATGAATAATTTTGCTAATAGAAGTAATATGAAACAGGACTGTAAATGAAGGATTTTGATTTTCTGTAAATTACATTTATAAGAAAAAGACAAAGAGACTGGCAGAGGCAAAGTTTTGCATGGAAGTGATGATGATGTTCTCTCTCAGCCTTTTGAAAAACAAAATATACGATCAGTGAAAATAAGGTGTATTTATGGAAACTGAGCTATCCCACAACACTTAGTTTAGCTCTGATTGAATTATTCATAGAACAGTATCTTGCCCATATGTGATCATCTGTTTTTATAGTTTTTAAGCTTTTCACAAAAAGTCCTGATTTTTAGGCTTTAGCTTTTACCTTCTAGGCTGTTCTCATGTAACATGTTGAATATTTGCTGTTGTATCCTTGCTTATTTGTATTAGATTTCAGTATTGTGAGGGTGACTTGAAAGCTGTTAAACATGAGAAAAGCCTCAAAAATTGGTGTGAATTCGATCTCTTCCTAGAAGGGGAAGTACCACGAAGAATGAAGCATTGTTTGTTCATTCGTGGGCAAAAAGAAATACATTATTGAATCCAGGGAATTTAGGACATCCTAATACCTTCCCCCCACCCCTTCCTTTTCTTTCTTTTGGGAGGGAAGAGCTTAGAACTTGTTTGTACTATATACAGGAATGCTGAAAATCTGTAAGGTGCAATTGTTGATAACTCTGATAGATTATGCATTCAAATATATTTTGATACTTGAATTATGTGATTGCATTGTAAAATTGTAAAATGTTAAGAAAAACTGTGGGCACCTCTGATGTCTGCATTTTGTTGCCTAATTAATCATCTTGTTAGAGGAACTTCAGGAGAGTGTGTTAAATGTTCTGCATTCTGTATAAAATAGTACATTATTAGTGAAGTACATGGAATGAATGTTCGAATTCCATTTTGTGTTGCACATTAATGATGCACTGCTTGTTCTAATTCTGAGTTCATGTAATGGCAAGGTGTTATGCCTGTGATAACCTGCATATAACAGAAAATATGTATTTCGATTATTATGCCATTCCTTTTTTTTTTCCATTTTGATTGAGTGGTTCATCCCTTATATCTGATGGAAGTTATTTATCTGATAATAATTACATAATGTCTGTTGGAGTAAAACAGTTGTTAGTGAGTGATGGACTCACTTTAGAAACACAACATTTGTAACCTTGCTATATGAATTATATTTTCTCAGAGCAATGGAAGACCCAGTCTATAATAGAGCCTGTAGAACAAATATTTCTTAAGAATATACATATATCATGCTTCTGTTTTTCTTGGGTCCTCTCTGGTGTTAAAAGAAAACTACGAAGCAGCTATGTCAAAGCCATATATCCTCTACTAATGGAGAGTGATTTAAAGGTTATTCTTTGAGTCCTTGGCTAGTAATAGAGAGTAATCAGTAGATAGAATTGTAGTCAGATTCCAGGATGAGATTTCTTTTTACTTCTGTCACATTCTCTTATAATTTGGTAAGTAATAGTTTGCTCCTTTGGATTTTTCCTTATTGAAGAACAATCAATATCATTACTCAGTTTTTGGCAAAACTTTGAATCAGAGACTGGAAATTATTTGTCAGGCAGGTACTGGTAGAGCCTGGAATAGAACCCAAGGCCTTTGTGACCTGTTTACCTGATGATGCACAGTTTTTTGAGTACTTTTAATCATACTCATCTCTATAATAGAGCTTGCTAGGGTAGGAAATACCTCTTAATAAAGAGGAAGACAGAATCTCTTTCCTTGATCACATGAGTCTAATAAAGAAAAGCCAGGCCCAATAAGAGATTGGTAAGTCTTTATCATTTACATTCTGATAAATATATATGTATGTAAGAAACAGATCTTAAATATTTACATATATACATACATACATATATGTGTATATATACATATAGCTGATCTGCCTATGTAGCAGAAGGGACTTCAAAGGCCAGTGGTTTGCTGAGTTAAAAGAAGTTGATATAAAAGTAGTGCCATGCGGCCCTTCATGGGTTCACTATGTGGAGTCGTTAGGCTAAACCTTATACACACACATGAGGCAAATGGCAAGAAGTTAGTGATTGTCATTGGGATAGACAGTGCAATTTTGGGGATGATAAATGTGGGAAAAGACACTATTTCTCACTAATCCCACTTGGCCTCCAAAGCACTTTCCAAAGTTGCCAGTAAATAGAAATGAATAGAAAATGGGTATCTCACTATTCTCCTGGCTACTACTGAAGGAATAACTACTGTTTCATACTTATATGTCTTACCTTAGGTGAAATACTTTTCCTTTTTTGAAAAATATATCCAGAATTAAAAACAATCAGTTTTCAAAACGTTAAAGGTAACTTGGCCATTTTTCAAGTAGGTTTTGTTTTGTTTTGTTTTTTAAGAAATGTATCATTAGATATAGTACCACTGTCTCATAACAGCTGGGAAATTACAACTTTAGAGTCACCATTTCTATAAATAATTTTAGAATGCTTTCTAAAATAGTGACTAAAATTTTTCAGCAAAGTTGCTGAAGTTATGCCATACTGGAAACAGTGTCAAATTTTCAAGAAATTGAGGATTCTCCTTCCTAGTTGTGTTATATCTACACTGTGTTTGTTTTGTGTGACCAGTCACTGGAGAGTGAATATAAGGAAGAACAGGTAAACTGAATAGTAAAGGGCTTTTTGACCACCCTGTTTATGACTTTGAGGGCATTTGGTTTGTGCCCTTTTTGCTTGATAGTGCTCTATGAAAAGACTAAGTGTGACTAAGAAGCAAAACCAAAACCACAACATTTATTTTCCTCCTTTTTTGGTTTGTGTCCTTGTTGAAGGTCTTATCACTGCTTTAAATGAATATGAGTACAGTGTGGGGAACTCCTGGAGTGTGTAAAAGATGGATAGTGTAAAAGATGGAATCATGTCAGCTTAAATAGGGATTTTTTAGAACTAAGTTTTATGTCCAGTGCTTAATAATTGATGTAAAGAGAAAACAATAATTTGCTACCTCAGAGATTTAGAAAGCTCTTAAATTGCACCAGTGAACCAAGACAGTTCATCAAAAGAATAAAGATCAAATATGACAGTACTGGCATTTTAAATATACCAGAAAAGGAGAAAAACAATGAGCAAAAATTATTCCAGGACTCACTTGCATGTTGCAGGTGAAAATGACATAATTAAGATACAGTTAGATGAAACAGGTCATAGGTTTCATTGAAATCAAAGTGAATTTTTCAAGTACAATTTCATATTAAATGTTAATTTAAGAAATTAGCTGAGATCAGTGAAAGGTCAGTCTGGAATGCAAAGGGTTAAAATGCTGAACAGTGACCTGAACAGGGAGTTGTTGTGTCTCTGAATCCCAGACATACTTTATTAGGACAATCCAGCTGGTTTTCTATTTCTATCTCCTCATTATCAACACGCTTATGGTATGGCCTCTTCCCCCTCACTTCCAATGCCAAGAATTTGGCAGGGACACTATGTGAGGAGGTCAGAGACTGATTGAGAGGAAAAATGGAGTTGAGACTGCAGCAGAGATGCAGGAAAAGTGAGTCCAGTCGGTGAAGAGCTAAGGTTTTTTGTTTGCTGTATGGAGACTACCAGCAGAGGTTTTTTTTTTCCTTCTGAGCAGTGATTACAGCTCTGTGTGAAATTAAACTACTGACAGGAGGTTTCGTTTCCTTCTTACTGAAAATGCTGTAAAATAACAGTCAGGCTTAAGGAATTGCATATGTAAAATCAGTAGAAAAATGAACAAAATCGAATCTTTGCTTTCTTCGTAATGTTTGGCATCTTTTATATATTTTAAGATGAAAAAAAGCTGAAATTGTACTGTTTTTCTTTGGAAAAGCAAAGATTTATAAATAGAAGCCTCATAGTGTTAAATTGCATTATGTGTTGGATAGAGCTTTCTCTGCTGAGAGAAAAAAACAACCTCCAGCAAATGTGCAAAGGAAGGAAGTGGGAGGAAAAAAGTCTCTCTCACACATTTCCATAGTTTCCATTTTAAAAATATATAAAAATATTACTGCCTTATGACACATGGTTTACATCAACAGGTATATCAGTTTAGTATTAATATTGATAAAACTCTTTGCATGATTCATATTGATTAAACAGAAAATAAATTTTATGCTTTTTGCATCCAAAACCATGGATCAAGGCACATGGAGAAAATGTAGAAAGATTTTCTATAGAAGATCAGTTTCTGTTGGTAACAGACTTATTTCTGCAAGACAATATGCAGTGCTTCATTTCAGTGTGATATGGATTATCTCAAAATTGATCTGTGGTTAATACTGTGCTAAAAAGTATTTTTAGTTTTCATTGTTTTCCTGGCATTCCCCTTTAACATAATGGAAGAGTGTCTGAATAGAAAAGTGAGTTAATTTCTTGTGTGTGCAGGGAGATACTGATTTTGTAGTTCTTACATTCCAACAATTCCTATCAAAACAGATAGAGATTGTCCATAAGGAGTGGTAGGATTTGGTCTTTGTCAGATATTTGATTTCCAGTTTTTACACAAATATTGTATATTTCTTACAAACAGATGTTGGGGGTAGTCTCTGCATTTATGCTGTGGTGCTAATGCTGATGTTTGACCATGTGTTGCAGTTTCAAACTCTTAGAACCAAATGATTTCTCATCTCATTTGTCTGTGTTCAAATCCCAGGTTACTCCCATGACATGAGCTGTGTGGTTTAGGGCAATGTGACCCTTAAAAGATGTCCAAAGAAGATGTTAAATGTGTTAAAACAAGAATGCAATATTCCTAGGCCTTGATGCTTAGAAGTTCTAAATTTCTTGTTTAAATAAAGTGGAAGAATATTGTCCCGACTAGCAGGCTGTCCTGAATTTCTTAGAGGTGGTAGTGGTGGTGGTGTTTTGAGTGTATGGGGAACACCTAGCACTGAAAGGAAGCATAAACCATGACTTAGAAACGGGGATTGGTGGGGTATGGGATGGGAGGGGATGAGGGAGTGAGAGAGAGTGAGAGAGACTTATTTTGCTGAAAGGATGAAGGAAAAGAAACAAAATTCCTCTCACTGGTAAATTCAGGTACCTCCTTAATTGAACAACATGAGCACACAAACAGGGTGCAGATAATAGACAAAGGAAAAAGAAAGGAATTCACTTTGGGCTGGGATTAGAACCTGGGGCTTTCCAGATGTGAAAAATAATTTACACCTAAAGAATCTATTCTCCTAAAGGAAAGAAGAACAGTGTAGTTGAGTGATGCCAGTAAAGAATATATTTCTGCATTCATTTGTAATTTTTAAAGTACTATTTATGCTTTTATTTTTATACTATTCACAATAAACTCCTGACACTTCTGACCCCTCATAACAGACACCTAACAATGAAGCAGCTTCAATTAAGAAGCAGAACATCAGCCTCTGGCATCTTACTCTGTTGTTCCATCTTTTTTGCTAGGGAGAATTCATTTGTTTCTTAATTAAGAAAAACACCAATAGCATGAAAAATCTGCTTATGGTACCTGAATGGTAATTAGGTGAAAGGTAAAAAAGAAACACACACATACATTCCAGTAGCAGCCAAAATGAACTTGAGCTGATAAAAATGAACTAAACTACCCTTGCATAAATCGAGGCTGAGAGAAGTGTACAGTCATTATGGCTAAGACAATATGCAAACTATCTTCAAAGAAATCAAATTGCTAGAGTGTTTTCATTTGCATGTATTAACTATTAACATAATGAGGAGAAGTGACATTGGACCCGGATTGTGTGTCTGCTTGGATTGATAACTCTACCGCATCTGCAAACAGGCGCCCAAAAATCAGACTAGTAGTCAGATCAGTGTTGAACTCTGAAGTGTGTATGGCTTTTTAGGGGCTTTTATTGTTGTTTGTTTGTTTGTTTGATTTTGTGGTGTTTTTTTTTAATTTTTTTTTTTTTTTTTTATTTTGTGAGCGTTGTGGGTTTTTTTTAGTTTCTGGAACCCAGAACAACATGCTGGGGTGTGGAACGCAGTCTATCCTTCTATTTTCATTTTTTTTAGTGTGACCCTTCTGCTGCAAACACTTCATACTTTCAAGGTAGATAACAATTTTGAACTTTTTTCCATATTATTTGTTCCCACTTATATAGAAGGATGACTGTACTGCATGTTAGTTTGGAATTATTGTTTGTGTAATTACTCAGCAATATTTATTTTGTCTTTAAAGACTGTTCTTATGTATCAAAATGTCCTTATTAAACTGTCAATTACCATGCTCATGAAGAGAGAGAAACCTTAGAGAACTCGGACTTTGGACAAGTCAGTTACATTCTATTTTATGTGATTACTTTGAACAATAGCAGGCAATGTTTGTCATTTCAATTGTTACCTGCTTACATATTGGGAATAGATTTAAATAGTTGATTACACAGTATATAAGAACTTCGATAAATATAGCAACTTCTTTTGTTAGAAGAAAAAATATAAATAATTTTAAAAAATGAAGATATTTTTCTAAATTATTTATAAAAGGAAAAAGAACTTATAAACTAAGTGCAGTTTTTGTCCTTATTTCCTTTGCCTAAAATCTTTCTAAAGGGGAATTACTTCTTGATATTTACAGGTCAGAATTTCTAAAAGAATGTAGTTTTGGGAGAAGGTGAAATGGGGTGGAAAGCGGCCACATGCATTCTTCTAAATTCAGAATTTATGTCATTTGCATAATCTGGGAAGAAATTATAATTTTTATGTTGTGTTTATGTATATGCACACATAGTGTATTAATGTGATGTATATCACTTCCTGTTCTTGTTCTTGAGGATGGTGACAAACTAATAAGTACTTTCGCATTGCTAGAAGGAGTACATAAAATTTTGTCTCTGAATGTAAACCCATCTTCCAAGAGGGGAGGAATTCCCATGTGGTTGTTTGAGCACTGGATGCATTTTTTTGTTAACATAGCCCAGGAGTCATACTCCAGTCTGAGAGGAGAATTATGTGAAAACTTCTATTTTTGAAAAGAGTATCCTTAAGGCAGCCCATCTGCGTGAGTAAAGGTATGGGGAATATCTGTCTAAATAGTGGTTTACATGTTTAAACTTCATACCATGAACAGCTGACACTGACCTAAAATAAAGGTATTATGATAACGCAAACATTTTTCAGTTAATAATGGCTCAGGAAGCAGGTGTAACCTCAATACTTTCATTTTTTCTTGATGTGCTTGGATGCTCAGTAATTTCCTGAGGTATTGCAAAACTGACACTGAAGAATTCTGGCCAAAATGTTTTATTTTAGATGGCTAATTTTTTATTTTTAGTTTGTAACTAAGGAGGAATCACTGAAAACAAATATTTTCTCTTTGGCAATTTGTGAAAGTAAGAATAGGATCCCCCGCAGCCCATATGGGGCATATTCTAGTCTTGAGTCTTTCAGCCTCAAGTCTGAGAATTAGTATGGAACTAACCATACTGCAACTTGTTACTCCTTTTGTCCTTGGAAGATTGGTGTAGTAAGAGCTCTAAAGTGTAGGAGTGGATGTGAAAATGCAAGAACTTTTTGGGTACAAATCTCTTGTAATGGCCTATTCCAGGTTTCTGTAGAATAGAAGACTTTGTGAAGGATAATGTGAATTTCAAATTATCTCTACCCATGCAGTTGAAATTTCCATTTAATGCTACCTTAAAATTCATGATGCTAACCTTTACAGAGACTGTATCATGGATCATGTTAAACCCAAAACCAAACAACCTGAGCATATGAAAACATGTAAAATATCATGTAGCTATATTTTATTTGATATCAATATATTTTTATTTGCTAAAGGTCTTACTTGAGGGCTTTTGCTTTCTTCTCTAGCAAAGAAGATAACTTTCCAAACAAGTCAATAGTTTGTGCTATGTTGTTACATTTTGTTGGGCACCTAATAATAATATAAATGATGTAATGGTATAAATATCAGGATGCAGACAGGAATTGGCTATCTTAGGTACTGGAATATGACACAACTGCCTTTCAGTTTTGAAATAAAAGTGGAATTTTAAGTATCGTAATGTATGTAAGAAATCTATCTTTTTTGTGTATCCATCTCATGCATAAAAGTCAGATGAAAAATATTGTTTAAAAATAATTGAAGAGACAGGTATTTCAGAATAAAAAAAGAGTTTACTGATCTTTCAGTACGGAAAACTTGAATGTATTTAATAATTCTAATTAACATTAAATTTTTTCTCAAATATTCATATTCTCATTTGCATGAAGTCCCACAGGGAAGCATCTTCTCATGATTTCCCATAGGATAAGGAGTGAGCAAGTGTTCATCCTTGTGTGTCAGCAATTTTATGTCCCATTTTTCAAATCGAGGAATTAGACATGTCAGAAATAGCGTGCATGTATGTTTGTGTGCCTACAAGGAGGATTAGTGGGAGGATTCCAGAGAGCCTAGTGTGAAGAAACTAAGAGAAGTTTTAGGATCTTGTATGTCTTACTGCATTTTGAGATTAACTGGGGGGGGGGGGGTTGGGGAAGATACCCACTGCTCAAAGACTGTCTGTGCACTGGGCTGCTTGTGGGAGGTGGTGATTGCCTTCCCATCACTTGGTTTGTTTTACTTCTTCTTCCTTCTTCCTCTTTCTTTTGCTGCTGACACTTGACCCATGAGTTCTTTGCTTTTGCTCTTCCTGTTTTATCTTATCCCACATCCCACTGGGGCAGCAGAGGCTGAGTGAGCAGCTGTGTG
>VXAC01000096.1:0-95301 GCA_013399225.1 Rhipidura dahli
CGGGGGGATGCACACGGCTGGGGGGGGCTGGCGGAGGGAGGGGGGAGCTCTGGTCAGGACGCGAGTCCACCTTTCCAGTGCTTATATACCCAACGAAGCATCCCAAACACGCACCCCCGGGCGCGCGGCCCCTGCTCCTGCTCTTCCCTCCCTGACCATATTTAGTCAACCACGGCAAAAAATAGCCCGTCAGCTGGAGCCTGCCGAGCAGGGCTTGGAGTTCAATCGCTCCTCGCAGCCCATTGACTACTGGTCCTGCAGGGTCCTGACTCTGCCTTTTTTTTCCCCTCTGCTATTTTTAGCTAGGCCAAATAAAGAGGGAGCTCATCTTACTACTCTGTGCCGGCCCGAGGTTTCACGGGGCCCTGGCTATGTTTGGTAAGTGCCAGCAGTGAGACACACAGAGCGGAGACTTTGTCCATGCTGGAAAACCTTAGGCTCTCTCCCACTCCGGTTCTTTTCTTCTCCTTTTCTTTCTTTCATGTGCATTTCTTCCTCCGTGGTAGAGAGGTTTCCAGGTGAGAAGGTGGGGAAGAAGCTCAAAGGATCCTGATTTTCACCTCACAGAAGGAAGAACTGCGTTTCAAACACCTCACGCTGGGGCCAAGTCCTTCACCGCAATGTCCCGGGCACCTCGATGTCTGGCCGCGTCTGTCCTTCCGTGTCTCCAAAGGTGCTGAAGTCTGGGAAGGTGTTGAACTTTCTGCCCTACATGGAGAGCACTGGGGAGCCTCCTTGCCAGGCAGGGAAACCCCCCTGTCAGGGTGGGTTTATGTGTGTCACCAACACAGCAGTGTCTCCTGGGTGTTGAGGCCACGGGATCTTTCCAACCTCTAAAGTTTCATCCAGCGGTGCAGCAAGGAGGGGAGATTTTGGCAGCGCATGCACTGCCCTTGGCTTGCGCCCAGAGAAGCAGGTGAACATCCCTAGAAACTTGAGTTAGACCCAGCTTCAGAGTAAAGATGTCCATGGCCCTGGGGAGGTCACTTGGGGAGAGCAGATAAATTGTGACAGACACGGCGATGGCTGCACTCAGTCCTGCTTTCTCGCAGAAGATCCCCATTCTGGAGCACCTCCTGAAGCCCTGTTCCTCCCTGCCCTCCTCTCTCCACCTCATGGAGGCTCCTCAGAAGTCCCATGACCTCCCAAAACCAAGGCCACCTCATGCTGCTGACTGACCACTGCTGCGGGCAGGCTTTGGGGGATCGGGGCTGGAGGGACCAGCAGCTGGCAGTGGACGTTTGGGTGGTGGTGGCTGGGTGTGGATCTGGGGTGGGAAGTTTGCACGAGCCTGATGAGGTGCCCAACGCCCTCTGCTCCTATCAGTGATCCATGGATGTGGAGTGGCGTGTGACAGGGACAGCCACCTGCAGAGACCTGGCACTGTGATCCCGACGGACACCTCCACTCAGGACATCCACGTGAGGCTGTCAGGCCACACTCTTCTGAGGCCGTTAGACTTGTTGGGAGCTGATAGCAAGACATCTAAGGACAGGAAATGGCTGCAGGAACCACCCCATAGTGCCACAAGATGGGAAGGGCTCCCAGGAGGTCCCAGTGGTGCTTCCATGTGCTCCCTGAGGTGCCCAGCTCTGGGAGCGATGACAGAAATAGCCACCACAGGTGATGTGTCTGCTCTCTTTGTCCTGAGGTGCTTTGGGTTTTTCTGTCTCAGCCTGAGCCCGTGCTGGGAACTTGGATTTCCCTCAGCTGCCCCCCAGCCCCAAGAGCAGGCTGTTCCACACCGACAGTGTTTGGATAGCCCAGGACAGGTGTGGGGCAGCAAAACCACAAAGTCTGGTGTCCCTGTGGTGCCAGAGCCATCTCTGCAGTGACCACAACACAGAGCAGCCCTCGGGCAGCTCTGCCTGGCCCCAGGAACCAAACCTGCCATTGCTCATGGGACTGGCAGTGGGGACAGATCTTGCAGGAGAGCCTCTCGCTGTCCCCACTCCTCTGACCCGACACTGGGTCCTTGTGACCGCCGCTGTCCCCTCTGCCCCCTCAGCTTGTTTCCCTGTGGAACAGCTGAGAATTTCTCCACGGTGGCATAAACCACTGTTGGTTTTTTTTCTCCTCCTTTTTTCCATTATTGCGGGGATGTCCAAGCTGCTCCTCCTTGGACATCAGTCAGGACTGTCAGTGCTTTCCCAGCTCATGCCCTTTCACTAACTGAAGCTTTGGAAGCCTTGCTCCACCCCATCTCACCCCAGGTAAGTCTTTACCCAAAATACCAGCCCAGCCATCACAGGGCAACATTGCCTGGTACTCCTGGGGAACACCTGGGGCTTTTGAGAACCCAAGTGCCAGAAGCAACAGGTTCTCATGCTATTTTGGGGCGCATCTGAAATCACAAAGCCCCCGAGGTGTGTGGCTCCCTGTGCCCCAGCAGGACCCTGCCCTGGCCACAGGGGAGCTCTTAAGAACCACTCACACATACAGGCACAGCCATGCCCTTCTTTGGATTGAGCGAGTTGTTATCACATGCCTGACAGGTTCCCTGGGGTTGAGAATCCATCCCGACACCAAGATATGTTGGGAACAGGGGCAAACTATAAAGGGAGATGAACCAAAAGCAAATCTCTGAGATGCGAATTAAGAGATAGTTTAAAACCCAGCCCTGCGTTTTGCACGCAGATTTCTTCTCTTCACTAATTGCTTTAAAAACCACACTCACCCTTGAGCTCCCAGGGACTAAAATATCTGTGTTCTCTCCAAAGTGTGTGGCATCTTTTTATCAGGACTTGGTTTGGGGCTTGCTCCATGTGCTGATAAGGCTGGGAGTTTGGGATGCAGGGAGTACTGGGAGAGATGGGGCCTGGATGTGCAGCCACCACCGTCTGATAGGCTTTATATATATATATATATATATATTTGCATCCACATATACATATATGCCTAATAATATATTCATGTGTGCACATAATAATTCTGCATTAAAACTCCTCTAAACGAAGAAACCTGAGGAAGCTGCATGGCAGCCTGTAAAACTGAGCCAGTTCAAAGTGATATGTGAGAGATTGCAACACTCCAAACGAAATGCAAGATGTTACTTTAAAAGAACCAGGCTCGGGCTTTTGAATTTATGTAACCTAAACTGATTTTGTCTGTTTAAAATTGTTGTTGCGTGTTGGGAATCTCAAAGAGGTGAGGAGCAAAGCTGCAGACATTTCCTTTGGAGTCCAAGATTACAAACCCCCTTTGCTTCTCCCTTCAGCTCCAAAGCTGTTAATGGTTTGCTTCATTTTATTAACAGCAGACAAGAAAAAAAATTCCTCCTCGGAGCCTGTGTGAGGTGACAAGTTGGATAATAACAGCTCCTTTGGAAGTTTTTATAGTGCATTAGGCAAACATAGTGGATGTTTATAGACTTTTAAAAATGCTGATTATATAAAAATGCATTTATAGCCTTCTAAAATACCAAGCTACCGTAATATAAATATTTCCAATATTAAAAACTGAAAATGCAGATTATTGGCTCGATTGGAGCATTTTTCTAATTGATCTCTCTTTTTCTTTGGGCCAAAATCTGATCTCAAACCAAAAGACTGGCCAATACCCTGTGATATGCGTCAGGTCAATCAGGTTTTCACATCCTGCAGAAGATGCTGCACTGTCCTGGGATGAAGCCAAACTGCCTGAGCCATGCACCCCATTCCCTCTTCCAGCACCCTAAATCCCTCTGGCTCAAGGGAGCTCCTGGAACACCCACTGCATCCTCCAGCACCCTGCTGGCCCTGACACCTTCCCACCTCACTGGTGCTGAGGAAGCTCTTGGTCACCCAGTGGTTGGTCTTCCTCTGTTCTCCACAAGAAGTTGTATGAATAATTAATTTTTTATTGGCACGGAAGCCCGAGTGTGGCTCTGTCCTGTTCCAGGCTGATAAGGTTGCTGGGGTTGTGCCTTCTCCCTTTCTTGTCTTTTTTTTCCTACTTTGACACTGAAAATTCCATCAGTAGGTGGAATTAGCTTTTGCCAATGGCAGTTGTCTCAACACAGATAAATTCTTTCGAAAAATTAAGCTCCTGACAATTTGGCATGTCCCTACCAAAAAAAATACCCCAAACACTTAGTGAAAAATGAGTTATTCTTGATTTTATAACAGCAATCTTCTTTTTTTTGTTGTTTTTTTGGCTTTGTCTTTTATTAACTATTGGGAAAGATCAACTCTGAGCTTTGGAGCTGTCTGCAAAGTCCCCCAAGTCAGCATGAGATCAGGCTTTTACATCATACAATACACACTGTGACCCAAAAGAAGAGTTTTTATTTTAATTTCATCTTCCTGAAGCTAATTTTCTTCCCTTTGGTCATTTAGGTTCTATTTTTTTAAACAAAAAGCACTTTTTTTTTTCCAGTGTCCCACCTCTCCAGTAACAGAGCCCATTGCAAAATTTCCAATTACTCAAGAAAATCTCAGCCCTACTGGCGAGGAAGGATGGAGGAAAGATGCTGCCTCACAGCTCTCACACCAGATGAAAGCAGCAATTGCATCACCATTTTGCAACATAACAGTGCTTAAAAACACATCCCATAACCTCTCCCAGAGGCCAACTCCAGCCTTCTCTGCTGTACACAAACATAACCCATCTGTGTGACACACACAATCCATGCCATATAATGAAAAAGGTGGGCTAGGATTTTTTTCCCTACGTTTTTTTTTTTTCCCTCTCATTTGGTGTTTCTGACAAGAGAAAGAAAATAAAATTGTTTTCCAGACTAATGACAGACGGAAGTGATGTTCATTGGCAGCACGGTGATGACACCTTTTCCTCTCAAAATCCTGATGTGGGAGACAGTGTTGTGTTGGTCTCCCTTGTTTAACTGGGAAACTGAGGCAGGAGAAGGGGCTGCTTTGCCTGGGGAGGAAGGGAACAGCTGGGGGTGGTGCTGGGACTGTTCCCCAGTTCAGCC
Organism: Rhipidura dahli; assembly: GCA_013399225.1. NCBI lineage: Eukaryota > Metazoa > Chordata > Aves > Passeriformes > Rhipiduridae > Rhipidura > Rhipidura dahli. The sequence continues at coordinate 4,913 of VXAC01000096.1, forward strand.
ACCTCCGGGGCTTATCAGCCTCTCACTGCTGGCAGATGAAACAGTGACATTTGAGATAACTGAGCCAGTCACCCACCAGCTGACTTGAGTCCATTCACATGTTGGGAGGGCTTTTATTTTTTTGCTCAGCAAGATGTAAGGGTAGGGTTTTTCCTCGACTTTTCCAAAGCTGTGGAATCCAGCTGTTGGATGCTCTGGCAAGGATGAAGTACAGGGCTGTTGGAGGGGCTGGCTGGGAGGTTTTGGCTCTCTCTGTGTGCACATCTATGAAAATCCAGCATGTTGTGCCTGCAGTTTGCATGTGTAGTATAATCCTCCTGTCTTGGAAGGTATTTCCCTGAAGACACCATCCACCTCACCTCCCAACACAAATGGTTTTTAATTATTTGAGGGTTTTATTCCTTCACTGCTGGAGCAAAAAGAACAGTGGGCAAAAATGCAACAGAATAAAATTTTTTCATAGTGCTCTGATTGTTTTTAGAGCACCCCTCTCTCAGATGCTTGGCTCTTACTGTAGTTTTAAAAGATTATGCCATCATACTCTGAGGGAAAGAACAAAGGACCACTCATAAATTTAACTGAACTCCCCATATTTTCCAATCTGTCTGATGTCTCTGAAACCTGGGATCTTCTTTTGTGTCAGGGACATTTATGTCTTCTCCGATGTCCTTCCAACAATATGTGTTCCAGCAACAGGGATTGCATTATATACTGTGGTTTTGTTTGTGGCAGAACAAAATTAAATGAGTACATAAATTACTCTGCTCCTGGAATAAAGAAACAAGCTAAAGAGCGCTGTTGCTGTTTCTTTTTTTTCAAAGTGGGGTGGTTTTTTTTGATAGGATGAGTTAGGTTTCCTGAAGCCATGTGCAAATTAAAAAGTTCACAGTTCAGGCTTATTGTGAAGACTAAATCTCAGCCTCATTTTGAGAGGCAGCACACTTAAGAAGACACATTTGGATTTATATAAGAACTTGTAATTGGCTTCCCTCATCTTCCTTGGGTGAGCACTCCTCCTGCCCCTCCCAGATTAGCACCAGTGCTGCTGAACAGCAAAAAGGACACTTGTGGCTTGGTGCACTCTAGAGAAATATCTCCTGATGGTCATGGAGCTCTGCAATGTTCCTCTGAGAAGACCCACTGCCTCAAACAACTCATTCCCGAAATTCTGGGGTGTCCTTTGCACCCCCAGATGCAGCCTGAGGCAGAGCACTGTCCTCAGGGAGGTTTTAAAGCAGCAAGAAGAGCATCCTTGGTGGGATGAGGGCTGCAGCAGGGACACACAAATGGAGATAGCCCAGGTCCCCTTAAGCACCTCTACACCACCCACTGAGCACAAACCTGCTCTCAGTTCTCTTACCAGGCTCCTCCTCCACTGCAAGTCTCAGACCAGGAGTGCCTGGGGTCACTGCTGGTGGCTGGCCAGAGCCTGGACTATACAGTCTGGTTTGGGAGCAGAGGAGGATGGTCTGGGGAAGGAGGAGGATGGGAAGAAATCAGTTCAGGAGCTGACACGAGAGATGCACAGGCTGGTGGGAAAAGCAGAGTGCTGGAAGGGCTCCGCGCTTTATTGCTCAAACACATCTTTTCCGTGTGTACAGGCTAAGGTAACAAGATGCATGATTTATTTAGCACAGGGAAAGCAGCTGTTCAGAGGCAGTGCAGGAGTTTTTAGGCAATCATGTTCAGTTCCTGAGGAGTCCCATTTACAAATGCTCAGTGCTTCATTTTACCCCCATCCCTGCCTCCCGCTGCCCCGCCGCTTATCTCGCCGTCAGGCTGTGCTGCGGATGCCTCAGGCTCTCACTCAGTCTGCCTTCACTTCAATTTCCTGAACTTCTTGGGACTGCCTGGCTCTGAGGGTCACCTCACCACCATTATCTAATCGAGGAGACTATTTCTGAGTTTCTCACAGTGTCTGAGCCAAGGAACTCCAGCAGCACTGTGGCACTCAAAACAAGCCACCCACTGCAGCCAGGGGCATTGTGAGGCTTTGCTGCCTGCCCAGCAGCAGGCGAGACATCTTGGAGGGACCTGAGCCAGCAGCTTTGTTCCCAGTGCTCAGATCAAATCCTCTGCAAGCTCACCTTTCCTGCAGGGTCTGTGTTCCCACCCAAAATGCATTGTACAGGACTTGGATGTGTGGCTGTGACTGGGGCCAACCTCATCCGTACAAATAACAGCTTCTCCTCTTTTCTCGTGTTCCAGGGCTGGGAATGAAACCACAGAACTTCTGAACACAGTGTTGGTGGTGCAGGGCTCACCAGCTCACTGGGTTCGAGGTTTGGGAGTCACCTGGGAAGCCCAGCACATACCCTCAGCCCTTCTTGCAGAATTCCTAAGTGATCTGGAATTAACTGTTCTCCTGCAAGTAACTCACCAATAGACGTGATTAGCAATTAAGAAAAACATTATTATCTGTCACATGGGAATGAGGAAATATTAATTGCAAACCTGTGCATGACAGCAGCAGGAAAAGGGTGCAGGAAGGCTAAGAAAATATCAGTGACACAGCCTCAAAGATGTTATCATGGGCAAAGACATAATGGTGGGAGAAGCCAACAAGTTGATCCATGAAAGATGGGAATGGACAGCAGCGCCACAGCAGAGTGTGCACCATGTTGCACTGACAGGAGAAAGTAATTTATAATCAAGTATGGGGAAAAGTTCTTCTGGAAGATCCAAGAATCCTTTAATAAGCCAGGAAAAAAAAAATCAGCAAAGAAAAAAAAATAGGTGAAACAATAAGCAAAAAAAAATTAACAAAACATAGTACTCTGTACTTATCATGATGGGCAGTTCAATAATTTGCTGTTCTTCATCTCTGTCTTGTACAAAGCCTTCCAGACTGGTCTGAAATGTCTGAGGAGATTTTAATGAGGTCCCTACCCCTTCCAGACCTTCAACAGTGATGAGGCACCAGACCATGCAGACAGGTTGGTGCTTGGTAAGGCTTCCAAAAGCACCAGCAGTGAAGGAGACACTCACTTATGGCAAAGTGCTTCTGAAATTCAACTGAACTTCCTCCATTATAAGAGGCCCAAGTACCTTTGGAAAGCTGATCCTTCCAGGCACACTGTTCTGCCTCCAGTGAAGCAGGATGGACCTGAATTAGCTGGAACCAAACCAGTCCTGGAAGAGCCATGTCAGAGATGCCAGGCTGAGAGAGGGTCAGATGGCATCTACACTACACCAATACCTTGCTCAGGTATCTCCAGCTGGAGCTTTCCCAGACTATTGAGACACAAGAGCTCAATGTGGGCTCAATTTCCTGCTTGCTACATTTCCAGCTTACAGCCACAGGCTGAGTTTCTTTTCCCTAAAAAATGTGGAACCAATATAAGGGAAAGCAAAAGGCATTTTTTCCTGAAGCTGCAAAAGTTGGGTTAGGTTTTCATGCTCAGACTGCATCAAGATGTCATATAGTCAAGAATTACTAATTTCCTCTCAGGATTGCTGGAACTGGAGCAAAATCTACTTTGTAGGATGAACATGAGTAACCCTTAGACATGTTCTGATTGAAAAAGATCATCTCATTTAAAATCATAAAGAAATTCCCTTCTGAAACACATCTGGGAGTGAAGGCTGTAATGCACACCTTGCTAAGCTGACTGGCACTGGAGCCAAACCTGAGTAAACCAAGTTTAGTTAGGACAAAGCCAAGAGCTTTCAGTGGCACTGACAGGGCTTTGTCCATTCCTTTTGGTCATGCTTCTCTATTTATTTAACAGTAGCCAATTTATTCAAGTGTAAGCTAAGAACCAGTGGATTATAATAAATATTTATTGAATTTTAACAAATCTGTAGGACCTGTATGTATATTAATCCTCATTATAAGTGCTGCCACTTGCCACTTAACCTACAGAAGCTGCCTTCCAAATTTATTATATTAAATACATATTTGAGATGACTAATTTACAGCATTAGCAGAATACATTTATGTCACTTTCCATATTTTCTGTTTTTGCTGGCTCCCTGCTCCTGAGAATCCCTCAGGAAACAGCCAACACACCCCAAAACTAGAAGCAAAATGAGTGTTTTGAGAAGTTCACTGACCACTTTGTAAACCAGGAGTCCTGAAAGAAACAAACCCCAGACCTGTGGAGGACACTGCTAAAGCCAAAGGTCTCCTTGGAGGTTGAAGCAGAGAGCAGAGGCCACAACCTTCTCCTTCTGGGGCCATCAGGAGTCTATGCCTTTGCCTCAGCCACATGTTTTGCTGGAAAGATAGAAGTCAAAGACCTTCTGTCTCTTATTCCTGCCATGAATGTGATTAAATTTGGCTTTCAGGTTCAAAACTTAGTGAAATGTCTACAGATTGTGAATGCCCAATCCACCTTTCTTTAGGAATCCATGCCAAGAAGCCTGAGGGTCATCATCCAAAACTCACTGCAGTCAATAAATGGCTCATTTTGATGCCAGTGCCACAGACCCAGATTTTCTACGTCCAGCCTCTGAAAGCATCTGTGGGTTTTGCACATATCTGACTTGGGGCTGCAGTTTTCCAAGCAAGTCCTGGATCTCTCCTTGATTGTTGTCCTGGAACTGAGCACAGTGAGGGCAAGGAGGTGCGTGCCCATTCCATGGCAGGGCTGGGGTGTGTTGTTCTGCAGTAATGGCACGGTAACTCCATCAGAAATAATGGCAATTATATTGTGACTCACCTTAACGCTACCAGATTATATCCTAATGACTGTTCAGTTAATTCATTTTTACTGTCTGTGTCTTGGAATGGAGTCTTTGGAGTGTGCTGCTAATGCATTGGAAATTAGGAGCGTACGTGGGCCCGTGGGGTGATCCGTACCCAGCTGCATATTTGTGCTCCTAAAGCAAGGAGGCTGTGAAATCAGAAGGGATTTAGTCGAGGAATAGGAAATGCAGCCCTGCCATGAGTCCATCAGGAATGTCACCCTTGCTGGGAGGCAGTGGGAAGTGCAAACAAGTTCCTGCTGCTCCCCGGGAAACTCAAGGAGGTGTCATTGGATGCAGGGAAAGTGGAGCAGCAGTTGAATCATTGCCTGTTTCGTAGGGAAGATGTCTGGGACATACACTGGCAGCTGCACCAAGAGAAACGACCTGGGTCTGCCCAAACTGCGGCCCCAGTCCGGTATTTTCTTCGTTAACCTTTGTGCTAATGAGAGATAACCACCAGACTCTCGGCTGAGGCTGGAGCTGGAGCTTTCCCTCTTGCTACTTTGTTTACAAGGAAAGGGCTCCTTTTGTCTGGTGTCTTTGTGGCTCATTATGGCCGTAATTTATTTGGGGACACTGTTTCTGTAATGTGCAAATTGCCTTCCTCCAGGGAGGACCCGGCTTCAGAACGGAGTGGCCGCCTCCTCTCCGGCTCGCAGCTCTCCAGCCACCCAGACGGATCACCGCAGGTATTTTTAGAAGGTCATTCCGAAGCAGCAATTTCATCGAGTGGTTTTTATCTCCTGCCTTTTAGCAAATATTGTTGGGTTGGTTTTTTTTTTTTTTTTTTCTTTTTCTCCCCGCTGTTTTAGATGGTGACAGGTTTTAATGTCAACTTCAAATTACCCCGTATTTCTCAGCCCTGTTCCTGCGCCAGGACCTCTGCTGATACACAGTCATGCTGGTTGTCATTCTCAGCAGAGGGACCAAGACCGTGTGAGCCCGGATGAATAAATTTCTTCCTTCCCTTTTAGAGGTGGTCCCTCGGGACCATTTTTTCAGGCAGAGGGATTTTCCACTCTGCAGGACAAGCAGTGCCATTCACAGAAAAAATATGTTAATGGAAGGGAGCTTCATGCCAGAATCTCTGTGTGTGTGTAGCAGGCTCAGCAGCGATGACAGTGCAGCTCCTGCAACAGGCTGCTCCAGCTAGCCAGGCTTGGGAGCTGCTAAAGGAGAAATGCCTGGATTGCTGTGCATCCTAACAAAAAAAAAAAAAAAAAAAAAAAAAAAAAAAAAAAAAAAAAAAACAAAAAAAACCCCAAAACCAGCATTTTTCTTTCTGTTTAAATCAGGAATCTTCTTCCTCCATTTTTCTTTAATGGTGGGCATCAAATTTACAAGAGCAAATTTGCTCAAAAAAAACCCAACAAACCAACAACAAAACCATCTGGATTTTAAAGAACTACCCCATTTAATAAGAGCTATTTTTAGGTAGGTCAAACCCATGGCCCGAAAACCCTTGGCAGAGTCCATTTGATATATCTCAGTAGCCAGCAAAGGGTTTGATGTAAACAGACATCTTTTAAAAGAGAAAACTGGATTGCGACAGCTGATAATCTCATTTTGGTGAAGGACTTCTTTCATGCTGCCTTTAGCTGGGACTGAGGTCTCCAGCAGGAGCTGGAGGCAGCAGCAGGTTGCCAAGCCTGGCAGCCACATCTCAAAGGCCAGGAGGATGTAGCCATACATTTGAAATTCCTGCAGAGAGTCAGCCAGTCTCCCACTTTGGAGGATTCATTCTCCTCTTACAGGTGGAACAGCACCTGGAGACAGCCACGGCAGCTCAGGAAAGGTTGGGTTCATTTCTCCTGCAGAAGAGACTCAGGCAGGTGAAATCCCCTTCCCCTGCATCACAGTCCCATCCAGGATGGGGTGGTGCTGGTGCTGTGGGTGACCAAGCAGGAACCACCTCCTCATGGAAAGCCCACTCCTGCCTGCTCCTGCTGCTCCTTTCTCTTCCCTGTGCTGCTACGAGCAGTGTCCCTTGGCATTGTGTTCCCCATGCAGGAAGGTGCTCAGGTCCAGGCAGGGAGGGCTGGAGGACTTTGTTGGTCCTCCCAGAAGTCTTGAAGTAGACAGGTGCCACTCATGGCTCTTTGCTCAGAGCAGGGCCCTGCACCACCATGAAGTGATTTTCGTGCCAGAAATGTGATGTACCTCGGTCCTGGAGCCTCTTCCACTCCTCGGAGCATAATTAACACAATTTTGTCCAACATCTCCTGGAGATATTAGTTACATTTACTGGTCTGCCAAACAGCTATTTCTTTCTGGTTTGGCAGGAAGCATCTCATTCGGGAGGGAGATAATTGCCTGGCTCAATAGCTGATCTGTTCTCTACCCAATGATGGTTTCCCTTTTTGAAAATTGATGATCGATCAGTTATGCTGAGGATCACCAGATGTAATATTTACCACATATTATGTTTATTCCAGTGTGGGAGGAATGCATTAGGCCCTCATATCATTCAAAAGGGATGTTTCTGATGTAAAACTGTGCTGCATTAATGAGACTACCCATCAAGATGGATGGGTCAAATTAAAGCAGAACAAATTGCAGACTCCTACTTAAAAGTCACACAGGAACCTCCAGCCTACATTATTTGTAAAATTCAAATTGAGCCCATTTTTAGCTCAGACATGTTTACATTCATATTGGAAGATATATTAAACTGTATTTAATTATATCCAGGTGAAAGGTTGCATAATTTTTTTTTCTTGATGCCACCCAAGATAACCAAACCTTGAGTTCAGGACTTTAAGATACTCCTTTAATTCAAATGCTGATATTATCTCTGCAAGATAGGTCTGGGAATGGAAGCAAAGCCTTTCCTCTTTTCCAAAGGAATCACCGTGATTTAGGAATCATTTCACCTCCTTTTGTTACGTTTCAAGCTTTACATTGTATTTTAATAAGTCTGCCATATTGTACAGACAAAAGGTTGTTCAGCTTCTGCTGTAATTAAAGAAAATCACTGCAATGGATAACATCAACCCAGCAGATTTCAATGGTCTCGCTTTCAGCACTCCAAACTCTGCTGCTCTTTGCATACTGAACTGAAACAGCATCAGTCTCCAGGCTGCTGCTCTCAGGGCTCTTTTCTCCCAAATCCAGCTCCTAAAGACGGGCACTAAATCAGTCAGAGCCTCCCTGTAGGATAAATTGTCCTATGCCAGCTTAGCCAGCTGTGTTCAGTCTGTTAATGTCTCTGTACCAGCTCTGGGAGCAAACTGGGCAGGAGGCTGGCACTGTGTCTCCAGCAACACCAGAGCTACCACCTCGATGTGTCCCAAGGAAATCCCACAGGGGAATAATGCTTTTGGTGCTCCCATTATCATCCCGGGCCAGTATCCAGAATTTCTCCTGGATTTCAAACCTGTAGCAGCTTGCTAGACCAGAGCCTCTCCTGCCTACAACCACCATCACCTGGTTAGAGCATCCTCCTGCAGACGTGGAGGAAATCCTTCTAGTGCCACATTCAATAGACTTTAATAGGTAGTGGAGCTCCCCTTTAAGATTTTATTTCTTCCTCTCCCTTAGACGAGTTAGCTGTGGAAAAAATCACCTATAGTTAAAGTTAGTTAATTGGAAACCGTGAATATTTTATTGTCCTTTGTGAGAGAAAGGAATTAAAGAAATGGATTTGGCCTTGATTTTTTCATTTGAACTTCTCTGCTTGAACTGCACTTTTCTATTACCTCTGCAACTCTGCCTTCGTTATGTTATTAAAAGAAAAGTAATTTATGATTGCCAGTCTTGCAGTCTCTAATTATTTCTGGCTGTGCATCACAATTATTAACTTGAGTATCCACCCTTTTCCTAACAGGATAAAAGACTTTCAACCTCTTTTGGGTGAGTTACTCATAGGTAGCCATGCATCCATCCCTGCAGGCCACTGTCCCCAGCCAATAATCACACTTTTCCAGTTTGATATGTTGTTTAAACTTTGGTGCAAGCCTAAGATTGGATTTACAGTGAAGATGAAACACAGTCACTGGTTACTTGAGGCCTCAGTTTAGCACCCAGGTGTCCTAAAGCATCTTGCACTGTTCATACTCGCCTTCAAGAGGAGGCAATAAAATACCACTCAGCAGCAGCCAGAATATCAACATATCACTGCTGTTCTCTTCCTTTTCCCTTGGTTGCACTGGTTTTCCATTTACTTCTGGTGGGTAATGAAGACATCTGTTCTCATCCCAATAGCCCTCTGCAACTTGCTTTCTGGGAAATGGAATAGCAGCATTTCAGCAATTTTGATCAACTGAGAAAATACTGCCCTGTATTTATGGAGGTCAGGACAGTCATTATATTCAGGGCATTTCTGTGAAAAGTCTCAAGGAATGGATGATGAATGGAAAAATCAGATTTCCAAACAAGTTTGGACACCCCAGAGATGTTTTACAGGTAAGTCTCAAGCAGAAATGCCCTGGCCAGGTTTAGTGCTCATGAAAAGCAGGAAAATTTAAAAAAAAAAGGCTGGGAAATCCCCCACCTTCCACAGCAGATACCCCAGAGCCTCTGCAGAACTCATTTTGTGTCAGTGAGTGTGCATTCCCCAGCTTTCATGGCCCCCAGCCCCTCGACTGACTGGTGTTGGAGTAAAAGCCTGGGAAGTGCTCTGCTGAATTCCAGGTTTCATCTGTATCAATCATTTTCCCATGTACCAGTACAAAAAAATATGCTCCCTGGCCCAAATACAGCAATCTAAGTGCTGCATGCCAAACCACACATCTCCATGAGTGAAGCCAGGCTAGACTGCTTTTTGGGTCCAATCTCTCACTTTTCTGTAACAAGACCATTTGTCTCTAAAGCACCTCATTTTTATCATCTTTAAGATAGCCTTTATGGTAGGTGTAACTTCATGCAAAGGAAGGGGTGGGGGGGAGAACCCTTTAAGCATTTTGCATTTATAGTTATATGCAGCTTTATTGCATAGTCAGTAAAAATCCCTGCTGATTATGTCATTGCTGAGGCAATCAGGTGCCAAAAATATTTTTTTTTTTATTTCATCCGAGCAATAATCATTTTCTGCCTGAACAGTAGACCCAGTTATTGTTTCTTCCCTTATGTTTTCATTAATTAGAAGGAAGTGGAGAGGTAACAAATGACTCCCTGGATGCTGAAGTGTACATTTTTCACTGTCAGGTTATAAGAGGCAATGGGCAAAGACAATATATCCTGTCAGATGTGAGAGTACTTATTGTCAGCAGGGCTTGTAAAAATAGAAAGTGCGGGTAGCTTTTCTGGATGGAGTTGAAGCTATCTATGGATGGGGTTTAATCTGACTAATTATAACTAAAGACTTTGGCAAACAGCATCTTGTAGCTGCAAGAACACTGGACAGTGCTTTTTTGTCGTAGCAAGTCCGTGTGAATGTTAATGTGTGTAAGTGTAAAATCGACTTCTATTAAATCTTCTAAATTGCCAAGCACTCCTTCACCCACAGTGCCTCACTTCTTCAGAGCAGCGCCGTGGAGTTACTGGTAAAAGTACTAAAACTCTTTGAAACAGTCATATATCTCCTGGTTTACAGGAAGTGCTTCAAGTGAAGGGGAGGGAAAAAAAAAAAAAAAGAAAAAGAATACTTTCCAAGGAGCAGAGAGGAGAAGGGAGATTCATCTCCAGCTGAACATCTGGCCAGGCTCCATTTTATCGACCAGCTCCCTGATCCCCACCATGAGGAAGTCAGCCTGGCTGGTGGAGATGAGATTCCCTGCTGCAGAGGGGCTAAAGAGCAAATACTGGGGTTCATACCTTGGTGTGGGCATTTCAGGGAGCTCCCTCTCTTGCCAAGATGCAGCCCCTGGAGGGTGCAGAAGCCCAAGGAAGCCAAAACTCCCCAGCTAACTGGGGGTTCATGGAGAGCCTTTGCTCCTGGAATGAGGAGTCGGGGGGTTCATGGAGATGAGTATTGGGTGGAGTGGGGGCTGCATGGGGGGAACACTGTCCTGTGCTCCCTGAGCATTGCCCCAGCCCCTGTGCCCCCTGCCCCAGGGCCAGCCCACTGCTTCCCCAAGACCTTCTCCGAGGTGAGCTACTGCAGAATATGAAAATAGGCTAGAAAAACCAAGCTGAAGCTTTTTTTTGGCATGCAAACAAGAAGTTAAGCTCTGCTTTTTTTCTGCACTGGTGAATCTCATCTTAATTGCATCAAGCTGCTTGAGCTTCTCAGATGCAGAGCCTCTGTAGCCATGACCATTCCCAGCTCTCTGAGCCCAAATGCTTTGCTAAAACCACCAGTCACCCTTTACTTTGGCAAGAGAGACCATGAGAGCCAGGGACAGGCTCTTCTGCTTGGTGTGAGCTTTTTCATGCTCTTCTCAGAGCGCTGTGAGAGAGACCTCCTGCAAAACCACCCCCACATCCAACACCCCAGAGCCCCCAGTCACAGAGGACTCCTCTCCTGTATGGGCCTCAAATCCAACAAGCTGATCATTAGCAATGCAAAGCACTGAGCCACAAGCCCAGCTCCAGACCTGGGGAGAGGCTGCAGGAGAGGAAACCTGCCATGCATGACAGATGGGAGCTGCACCACTCAGTGTACACATGGCAAGGAGCACTGCCAAGGGTGGGGAATGGAATGGAATAGAATAGAATAGAATAGAATAGAATAGAATAGAATAGAATAGAATAGAATAGAATAGAAACACTGCATGCACTTATTGCCTACCAAACTGTGCTATGCAGGTTAATGTCTATACAGATAGGTCCCCATTTTTAAGACATCCTATTTTCTGTTCTAAGAACAGCAGCCATGAAATCCACTCCGTGTGTGCCAGAGAAAGGTTGAGGTTTAGGCAGCTGAAAAAAAACCTCACTTCATTTCATTCTGATTATTCATTTTGCCTGTCTGAGATGGATATGAATTTTTTTTCTTAGTTTTCCAATTAATAGATAGTTACTGACTTAGTAGCATTGTTAATATGCAGGAAACAGCAACCAAGTTACAGCTGAGGTGCTCACTGGTTTAATTTGACTTTTCCTCACTGGCTTAATTTGACTTTTCCTCACTGGCTTCAGTGAGATTAGAGACTAACCCAGCCAAAATTTGGCCCAGCTCTCTTGGCAGTGTCTGTCCATAAATGCTATGGTAATATTTCCAGTGTATAGCTGTGGGTATTTCACAATTTCACATTCCAGAACAACTATGATGACTGCTGAGAGCTTTTGCTTGATGGCATTTCTGCTGCTTGGATGGCTTGGTTTTGGGGATGTGTGTATTCCAAAAAAAAAAAAAAANGGGAAGCCAAGGCCGGCTCCCAATGCGGACCCAAAGAAAAAAAAAAAAGAAAACCAAAAAACACCAAAAACCAAAAGAAAGAAAGAAAGAAAAGAGAGTAAAAAGAAAATTAAAATTTATCTTAATTCAATGAAGATTTTTATCTTTCATTCTGCCTAATCCTAAATGTGAAATGTCAGCAAGGACAGCGCTATGAAAAGTGAAATGCTGTGCGGTTGATATAGAGGAGACTACCAGTAAATTTCAGCAGTTTTACATAAGGCTGCAGCTCCAGCATGGGGAATTAGGTGACACCAGCCTGAGGGGAGGGCCAGGGAAGCCTGGGCTTTGACCCAGGGCAGCCTGAGCCTGGGGATGGAGGCTGTGCCTGGGTCCCTCCTGCACAGGATCCTGCTTCCCCCTCAGAGCATCCCTTTGCCACCATCAGGGCAGCCTGGCACGATCAGAAATACCTCTCCATTCCCCACACTGTGCTAAAATCAGTGAGAGGGACCTGTCCTTGCTGCTATATCATAAAACACATCTATAAAATGAAGAAGGCAGAGAGAGAATAAAACGCAGAAAGTGGCATTGTGTGCAATCGAGCCTTTTGCCCGTCTGAGAAACGGTCTTGGAGTTGCCTTCGCGCCGTGTGTGATGGGTTTGGAAATGAAAGATGAGGACTGAGCAAACCTGTGGCCATCAGAGTGCTCTTCGCCCAAGGACATCCCTCCTCAAGCCCATGCACGCCGCTGGCAGCTGCCAATCACGGTGAGGAAGATGTTTTACGGCCTCAAAAATATGAAGTCCCTTGCGACACTCTGCAGGTTTTATTCCCCCTGCCTGTTAAACTCGATGGACATTGAGGCCCTTTTCCAGTGCACGCTCAGCATTGCAGCTCCTGGAGCCAGCACTGCCCGCAGTAATAAAAGGTGATTGCTTCCAAAACTGAATATCCCCTTCCTTTGGGTCATTCTTTTAATTGACTTCATTAATAAAGGAAAGGCCCTATTCAAACATAACTTCATCTTGCTGGCAGAATACAAGCAGATGTCATAAAGAAAACAACACACACTGTTTTTAACTCAAAACTTTAATACTAAATTGCATTAACTAATAACATAAAAACACCAACCATCTGGCTTTTTGGTGGGAGGACTCTAATTCCATTAGGACTTTAATAAATGTACTGCACTGTAGAGACATTTTACTCTGATAGCCTGGGCAAAAATGAGGAGCGTTTACAAGATTAGTTTACGCAGCAGCCCCGGGACCTCTCTCTTGGAAAAGCTTTAGATGGAGCCAAGGGGACATCACTGAAGGACAGAGATGATGCAAAAAGTACCTGCACTGGGGGGTGTATTTGGGGCTCTTGGGTGCCCTTGGGTGCAATTCCCTGACATGTGGATGGGCTGCTGCCCAGTGCAGGGGCCAGAGTTGGTGGTTCTGGCACTAGTGGGGGATCCAGGCTTTTGGTGGAGTCGGCAGGAAAGATGCAGGAAAGGAGTGCATAGCTCCAAATCCTGACATCTTTGTGTCTCTGAGGTGACTGCTGTCAGACCCAGCACAAAGGCTTGGTGGTGTCATGGTGGCTTCCTTGTGCCTGGCTCTGCCAGCCCTCTGTGTCTGCCCTGCTGATGGATCCCAAACCCTCCTGCCCTGAGCAAATCACAGCATCAGGCAATGGTCTGGGTTGGGAGGGACCTCAGTGGTCATCTCATTCCTCCAGGGACACCTTCCACTAGACCAGTTTGCTCCAAACCCCATCCAACCTGACTTTGAACACTTCCAGGGATGGGGCAGCCACAGCTTTTCTGGGCACCCTGTGCCAGGTCCTCCCCACCCTCACAGCCAAGAATTTCTTCTTCACATTGAATCTAATCCTGCTCTCTGTCAGTTTGAAGCCATTCCCCCTTGTCCTGTCACTCCATGCCCTTGTAAAAGTCCCTCTCCAGCTCTCTTGCAGCCCCTTTAATTTCTGGAAGGTGCCATCCCACCTTCTGATTTGAGGCAGTCCATGCCAGCTGCCTGTCTGTCTATCCCTGTGTCCACATGAGTCACTTTTTCCCTTTAGGAAAGGGAAGCACAGCAAACGTCACACTGACTGCAGGAAAGGTGGAGCCTGAAACACACCCTGTCACCAGCAAACTGAGTTTCTGAGCTGTGTGATCACTAGCAGCATTCATTTCCCTGCTGCCCTGGCAGGACGAAGGAGGAAGAATCCCATTTTGCTCTTAGGATGTTATTAAGGTGAATTAACCTGAGTATGCTGTGAGACATTAGGGCAACTCTGTGTCCTTCAGTGGGGTTGATCAACAAGCCCTGACTAATGCAATGTGCCAATTCCTGGCATGCTGAACTTCCCTGGATGAGTACCAAATGGGAATCAGTGAGGGTAAAACCTGACAGCATTATTTTTCACTGAGATTAACATGTGACACAGAATTATAGGTCTTCCTTCACATCAGTGTTTTTTTGCCCTGGCTCTATTTTCTTTCAACACATTCAGAGCAGATCCTCACCTCTCCATGCAGCCCAGTTCATGCCCCAGTGAGAAAGAGTAAACAAACAAGGCAGAGAAAATCCATGCATGTTATTGTTAATATTTTTAACAGAATTCATTAATAATGGGCATGTTTGGATTATTTTGAATAAATTCCAAACTGGTTGTTATGCCACTCGACCCTCGTGGTCACCTCGTCAGAGTAATTACTGGAGCTTTTTTAAAAGGCATCCTGTGCCCAGAAATATTTGTGAGTGAAAGTGCATTTCCATGTCGGTGTCTTTGGAACACAAAGTCGATTTGCAAGGAGTTGCAGTGTCAGACAAAGCTTTTAAAAAGCTGGCTGCCTTCCAGATTTTAATTTACATGATCATTAATACTGACTTACTCCAAATATATCAATCAGTTTAAAAAACACCATGTCTCACTCCTCGTTCAGGGAAGAATCCTTAACCAGGTGAATGCTTGAGCTTTGCTTAGCTTTAAGCAAGTGCTTGAGTCGTATTGAATGGCTCAGTGTTAAGCACGTTTTCCACTGAGAGAGAGCTGGAATTAAGTCTTCAAAATGCACCATCCAGATGTGGTGTGAGAATAGATTCCCTGGGAAACCCCTGCGTGGGGGATGGGTGATGGGCTGCACCCCACAGCCCCCAAAATCTGAGCCTGAGCCATCCTGGGGAGAAGGTGAAGTTTCCCGACAGCCTGTTTGCATTTAGACATGCTGCTACCACCGAGCAGATGAAGCTCTTTTCATTAATGCTCCTTATTATCAGCTGAAATAATATTTCCTCAGCTGCCAGCGCTTGCACAGCACGGCGTTCCCGTCAGCTGGGAAACCCCACAATCCCTTTAACCTGGCCAAGGATCAACCTGGGGTTTTTTCAGATGAGGAAAGCTATAATAAAGCCATCCAGAAAATGACAGGTTACAGGGCTCTGTGATTTGGAAACTGTTTCTATTAAGTTGCCTTCTTGTCTGGTGGCGGCGGGAGGGATGGTGATAGCGGGCCCCAGCCGAGCCCTCGAACGCGCTGCTGCGAGAGCAGCTAATGCCATCCTTGTACCTCTGGCTGTTAGTGTCATTTCTCTGTAATACACTGCAAAATAAACACCCTTTGGGTTTTCTACCTAAATCCACCATACAAAAGGGGAGTTGACTTGAATTGCCCGGCTGAATCATTAGAAAATGAATGCTTTGGGGGAGGAAAAAAAAAAAAAAGAATTACATTAGTGATCCCCCAGCTTGCCTTTGTGTCTTTTCTCTTTCAGAAATCTCTCATGCTGCTGCTCTCTGCATTTTTCTCACAGTATTGATATGTGAAATAAAGCATAAATAACCTCCCTTTCTATTCTTAAGCCTTCGATCCCAGATCACCCTGAGCCTCTTGCCGATAAGACCATTTTCAGCATCCGCTGGCCTGGAAGTAGCCAGCGACGGTCAATGAGCTTAGGAAATTTGTCCTGTCACCATCCGGGATGTGCTGTCATCCCATCAGGCACCTCTTTGGTCTTCTTCCAGGTGTACTGTGGGAATTTTTTTTATCCACAGTGGAGCAGTCATGGGATGTGCTTGACATTTTGGGGGCGTTTCAAGGGTACGGCGTGCTGCCTGTGGGTTTCAGCACAGGGGCTGCCTTGCTTGTGCTCTGGTGATGGGCACATTTTGGTGAACAGACTTAAATTAACCCAGAACTGCCCACATAAACAGCTAGTTTTACATTAATTGCACCTTATTCTGCTCTTACACACAAAGGTTTCCACTTGCAGCAAGGTCGTTGGCGAGGGTGTAAAATTGATGATATATGGAAGAGGGAAAGGGGGTTACTTGGTCCAAGCCCGTCCTGATTTTACTGCTGTCCACCCTTTTTGGTGTTTATGTGGAGCTTCCAGAGATGCTGTTAGCTCTTCCAATGAGGTGATTGCAGGATGATTGCTTTTCAAGGTCAACAATTTAAGTTTTACCACCCTTTCTCCAAAAGGACAAAAGAACAGCAGCAGGTAGGCAGAGATGCATAGATTAAGCAACATGATCAGTTGTTAATTAAAGTCCTTTAGGAGGAGGAAGAAATGACTTAACCCTTCCTATCACTGTGTGAAGCCTCTTATTAGGGGCAGTATGAAATTTTCCTTGCTTGCCTGTCAAAACCTTCAATTCCCGCGCAGTCCCCATCACTGTCTCGTGTGCTCTTCTCCTCAGTTTTCATTAGAAGATATCAGACAGAAACTTCATCTTTACTCAATATTTCCTGACCAGTTCAGTGTGTAATTGGTTCTTCTTTTCCCTTTTGGCGACTGAACAGCAAACATTACATATTATATATATATATATATTTGAGGGGTATATTTTTATAAATATTTTATATAACCTCCCTGTAAAGCCCACAGGAAACTCGTGTCATGGGCTGCGTTCAATGGCACTGAGAAACCAGTTCAAACCACTGTGATTTATATGCTGGTTTAACTAACATTGGGGCACTAAATTAATTCTGTAAGGGTCCTGTCCAAACTTACATTGATTCTGATTTTCTTGAAAATCATCCATTAGCCAAGAATTACTACCAGTGTTCATGGAAATGCTGTAGTGTCATTAATTGGAATTAATGGATGGGTAGTTTTTATAGGAGATTTGAATGAAGGCAATATTCCTTTCAAAAACTATTTTATTAGAAATTTGCTTCCCAGCTGTAAAAGGCAATGCCACAACAAGCCATTCCACAATGCTTTATCCATGGCCTGATGTGTTTTTAATTAAGGGAAAGCAAAGCAGTTTGAAGTGTTTTTATTAAAAAAAAAAATAGCCATATAACAGATAGTTATTTATTTACTGCATAATGGGGAACTCAGACCAAGAGAGGCTGGGAAGGGTCACAGCAACACTGTCCCTTTTTGTTTACTGGATCCTGAATGGTTCTTCTTGGTGTTTAAGGACTGCAAGTAATTATTGCTGCCTTGTAAATTGTTCCATTCACACACTTCCCAGGAGTGAAGGGAAAAAAGAAAAAAAAAAAAAAAGAGGATAATCTGCTCTAGCTCTGTCCTAAGAACAGCTATAACCCTGCAGGGTTAATCCTGGAACTGCTGGAATAGGCCCAGCCCTGGCTGAACTGGGTCAAATCCAGCTGAGAATGACCCATTTTCTGCCCTTTCCAAGGTGGGCATGAAACGGGAGAAGAGACAAACTGGCGATGCTCCACTGAAGTCAGAGGAGCTCTCCTGATCCTCGGTGTGTGAAGATCTTTTGCCCTGCCCTTCTCATCTCCTGGGGGTACAAGAAGCTCTTTTATACACCTCTTCCAGGGCACTTGAAGCTTTTTACCAAGGCAGGGTGAGTTGGTGCTCTCTCTTTTTGCTGAGAAGGCAGATGTGGAGGAGGTTAAAGGTTTTGCTTTAGACCACAGAGCAGGAGCTCACCAAGCTTGTTATAATATATCACCCTCCCACCAAGAGAATATGTGAAGGTTTCCTACAGCACTTACTTTAGCTTTCAACAAAACCAGATTATTTTTTTTAACTGTTTCAGTGTCACCAGCACACGGCCACTCGCTGCCTTTTCCTGTCTCTCCTTTCAACTGGGGCTTATTGATCTGGTTGCATTTCCCCTGAAAAAAAAACCTCCAGTGGTGCAGCATCAGCATCCTGTACCTGGCTCTGGCAGCAGGAAGGCACATGTGCTTTGTATGAGCTGTGTGCAGGGCTGCTGCTTCTTTTAAACGTGCGCTTGAAACAGCAAAGCCTGAGGAGAGCGCTTGTGCCAGGGTCTCGCAGAACCACGGGGTTCAGGAGGAGAAAAGGACAGCCTGCATTAAGCCCTGTGTCCATAAACAAGGGATTTGGACTTTAAAGCAGTTAAAGGCAGTAGTTTGCTCGTCGTTCAGCCTCATGCAAACGCTCCCCTCGAGTCCCTGACCTGCCCCGGCCCGCGGAGCTCACCTGGAGCAGCCGTCCCCGGGCTCCTGGGAGCGGCTGCGCTTCATCAGCGCCGGCAGAAACCCTTCGCAGTCACACTCAAGGACACTCCACACAGCCCAGCCCACTTGGAAACGATCTTATTCCCTTTCCCTTCCCACATCGCTCTGGTGTTGCTCTCCAAACAACCTTCTTCTCCCCTATACCTGCACACAACGTTTTAGCAAACAGCGAGGGGCACATTTCAGCCTCCAGCTCGCAGAAACTTCCCACTCCGGTGTTAGAAACAGGGGCTGGAGCCCTTTTGTGCTGCCTCGGGGCTCTGCACACAGAAGGGATGCCAAAGACACCTTGGCTGTCCTTGGATGCTGTGGTGGGCACAGGGTGCCTGGGGGCTCGGGTGGGCACGGAGAGCTGAGGAGCCCCTGCCTGCTCCTCCCCTGTGCCACCAACCGTGACCCTGCACACCAGAGCTGGGCAGGTTTCAGAAAGCCAAGGGGAAGCACCACAGGAATGAAATGGGGCTGTATGATCAGAATCCTAATTAAGGGCAAAATATTGGAAATATGCCTTATTAGAAACGCTATTACGATTAATAGTGACAATACCACTCTAGGGAAATAGGCAAATTTACACAGTAGCTATACATAAAATTTACTTTAGCATATTCCCCTCTCTACCTTGTTTGCACACTGTGATAACAAATTGCTTGTATACTGTATGGTGGTATTTTTTTTTTTTTTTTAATATTTAAATATTTGAGCCTGCAATTCATTTTGTGAGGAGGGAAAGGCATGTGGAGGTCTCGGAGCTGCAGAGCAAAGTAAATGATGGGTTGTGATATATTTAGCAAGTGATAATGCGGAAAACACCAAAAAAACCACCCAAGTATATTGGACAAGAAGGTAAACACAGTAAGAAAGAGCTTAGTTTGGGATTTCCCTAGCAAGAAAAAGAGTGATTCTTCAGGTAAGATGTGAATCTGTCAACCATGTTACCATATTTGCAAAGTTACTTTATCCTTCAATTCTTTAGTTTCCTTGTTAAAAAAAAAAAAAAAAAAAGTGGTGAGAGCATCAGTGAAGTCTTTGTATGGTGTTTCCTCATCTACCAATGAAAATGGTTTTTTGGTGGTAAAAGTGACAAAATTATTTACTGTGGCTAGCTCTTCATGTCATTTGACTGCATCATTGCCCTGTCAGACAGAACATTTTTATGATACATTTACACACAGACATATATATTTATACACCTATATAACATATGCCAGGCGTATATTCCTGTCTCCCACTCACTCCTGTCCATAGATACCCTTAGGTTTGGAGAGGAAGGTGGTGTGGAGGATGACACTCGGTCATCATTAGTATGGGATAGCTGTGGATCTCTCTCCTTCGTGGGTAATTAAAAGCTGCTCTGTGCTCTGAGCTGCAGGAGCCAGGAGACACTCTCATTGACATGCATTCCTGCAGCACACAGTGAGCTGGAGGGCAGCGAGGAGCCCTCATCCCATCCCACCCCATCCCAGGATGTGCCAGGAAGGATATCCATCTCCGCTCTGGGCTGAGCTGCTGGGCTGGCTTTGGCACTGGCAGGGTTGTGGGGACCCTCAGCTCCAGATCCTGCTCCAGACTGGTGCTGGGGTAACTGGTTTTCTTCTAACTGATGATATCAGTTGAGAAAGAAAAGGGAAGAAAGGGTTTCTCCTTGCACAGAAAAATAAGTCGAAGCAGAAAAGAGCATGCTGGAAGCTGGGCCATGGTGCAGGCACCATGCAAAGGGGCTGGCTCAGGATTTGTGCCAGGGTGAGGCTTTGCTCCATGGAACCAGCTTCACAGATGAAGCTGATCTCACCCAAGGAGACAAGATGGGGTCTAGACCCCCTGAAAGAATGAAATGCTTCTCTGCTCCATCCCAAGATCCTGGAGAGGCAGTGGCTTGTTGCCTGTACATTCCAGGGCTATTCCACACAAACCCTTTTCCAGTCCCACACGAGGGCCAGGCCCAGCAGACCCACCATGCTGCATTCACAGCCCCAGCAATTAGTCACACCAAATTTGATTTCCCCTCTCTCTGGGGTTGTTAGGGGACATCCCATTACCAAAACACGGCCAAAAACGCAGCGTCCTATTAATCCTCATTGGGAATGCAGGACAGCTCCCCAGCTGGTGTGAGCTGTCAGAGCTCCCTGAAGCCTGCAAAGGTTTTATCATTTGGATCAACTATAGATTGCCCCGAAGGCTTTAAAACCAACAATTCGCAACACCGACACAATGCCTGTAACTGATCGCTCTTAAGACACCCACCTTCTTATTTAATAAAGCCTTTCAAGTCGCTTTGTATTTTATTCATAGGAGCTGTAAAAAATCCAAGGACCCGGTGTAAAGACTCATTTATTCTCTTCTACATAGCACTATAAATTTACACTGCATTTGCAAACTAAGAGCCCATATCTCAGGGCAAAGCAGAGCTCCAAAGTGAGAGAAGGAATGGCTTTCAAAAGGCCAATCTGTCCCAACTAGAGACTGTGTCGAGAGCTCAAATTTACAGCCACAAACCCTGAAAATGAGAAATTAGATATAGAATTTAGTAACATTGTTAGAGCTGCCTTGGCTATTTAAAATAAAACTAACACTGCCTTCTGCCACTCTGCAAATGCAGAGCATTGATCCCTCTCATGTGTAGATATACAGTGTGTGGAAATGGGGCTGGAAATGTATTCTATGGGGAAGAGACACGGAATGCCCAGTGCCACTGGGATAAACCCCACTGCATGGGGCTTTTTGTCCTGTGCATGAGAGTGACACACAGGTGTAGCTAGAGGAGCGATGCTCCTCATGCTGTAAATACACTGAGGTGCCTCAAAACACTCTTTACCCCTCTTACAGATCTCTTTGTCCCCCGTCACTTCAAGTCACCAGAATGGGTGCATCAGCACGAGGATCTCCAAACTGAGGCACCTTCAGCACCCAGCCCTGCTCTGCTCCCTCCTCTCTTCAGCTCCTGAGCAGGCACTGGGGCTGTTTCCAGCTGGCCTGAGTGATGGAGCTGCTGATACCTCAGTCCTGGCTGCCCTTTCTCTGCATCAACAACCTGCTGCACCCATGAAATTCCCCAGGCTCTGCTGCTCCCAGCTCTCGCCTTCGGCTCATTCAAGTAAGCCGCAAAATGGCACAAATCCAATGTGATCAAATGCTTCCTTAGTGTCAGTCTTTTCTTTCAAAGGACAGAAAGGAAAGGGTATGCTGTGGGATATTTATGAGCCTGTCAAGCTCGCTGCTCTCACCAGAAAGCGCTCTCAGGTTTCCTTCCTCGCCAGGGAAGGGACAGAGCAAGCGCTGGGGAAGGGCAGCCGCGTTTGTGGGGGCTGAGCTGCTAACTGTGAGGCATCTCCCCTGTTGTCACAGGTGTGATGGCATCGCTCAGAGTCACCCCAGATGAAAGCCTGGCCCCGGCACTGACAGGCTGCAAATCTGGGAGTTTTTTGAGCAAAAAGTGTTTAGGGACACAGGTGCTGCTCCTTCCCTGAATTCAGCCGTGGCATCCAAGGATATTTCTGCAGGACACGAGGAGACAGGTTTGAATATTGCCCTGCCAGTTTATTTTTTCCCACTTCCTTAGAGGACAAGTGTATTGTGAAATGCCTTCTCTTGGCTTTGGTTTTGAGTGTAAAGTGCCACATATAGCTGAGAAAACACAAGCAGGGACTGTGCTTTGTGCTCCAGTGGGAAGGTGGCACAGTCTGTGAACTCCTAACTTGCCCTTGCTTTAAACCAACATGCTTAAATCTGTTCAGAATTGGGAAAACACTGTTTGCTTCTCATCTGTGTGCGGATAGTTTGCCATGTTGCTCCCCTGCAGGAAAATGATTGAAGCAAATTGTAAGTGGTGCCTCTAAAACTGAAGGGCAGATCCTCATCGGCTGCACATCAGTGCAATTCCTTTGATTTAAACACACGTTTATAACTGCTGAGGAGCCTCCAAAATGAGAGGACTGTAATTACAGCTGTATGATAATGCCTTCTGCCACATCAAGTGGAGGACTATTGACAGTGAGCAAAGACCTGAGAAACACTGATAAGAATGAACTGCAAGCCCGGTCCTCCAATGTGATTCCCCACATCCTGTGATTTATGAGCACAAATTAGCTGCCTTTTCTTCAGAGGAATTGGCCAAGGATGGTTTTCCTTGGAGCACCGTGCCAGGAAGGTGCCAATATCATGCGTGTTTCTGAGTGGTATCTGACCTGCCATTGATCTGTCGGGGTCACAGATGTCCTCTGAAAGATTTCCTTTAGGCTCAAGGAGAGCAGCATAATTTGCTACAGTGATGGTTGTCCTGCTGGCTCCTCATCTGAGGAAAAACAGCCTCTCCTTTAGGGCCACTGCCAGGAGACATCAGAGCCTCCTCCTGACCCTTCTGACCCATCATCTGCTTTCCATACCCGCAGGGAAGGTGGAAGGAGTAGGTTTTTGAGCAATTATGCTGAGTTTTTTTCCTAAGAGCTTGTAAGTGTGCTGATCTCTTGGCCAGCTAAGGTCTAGGGCAGGTTGATCTGACATTTTATGAGGGGGAAATCAGATCAGTCCTCTGGTCCATGCTGGGAGCTCACAGTTCCTCCTCTCGGGTTTGAAGCAATGTTGGATCTCCTCGGTCAATTATTGGGGCAGATGAGATCTTCTCAGACAATCAAATTACCACTTCTTTAGTTTGAATGAAGATGAGAATGGCAAGAAACTTGTGATGAGTGTTGGCCTTGGACACTGAAATTTTCCTCTCTTTTCATCCAAAACCATTTGAAATGCTTCGCCTTGGTTTACCCCTCAAAGTTTTTCTTTTCCCCTCCATTTTTAAGAAAAAGGGCAGCCAAGCCTTACTTCTTACAGGCCAGGGAAGTAATAGCTTGTCATTTGAAAAAGGTTTATGAGTTCTGATTAGTGACCCTTTCTCTCTTGTACATGTTCTTCGGGGGAAAGGGAAGAATTCATGCAACTGCAGAGAAAAGGCCAACATTCATTCCAACAGACCTGGCACTGTGCTGTTGAAGGGAAAACCCCAAAACAGATAAAAGACACCCTAATCAGTTATTCAGCATGTGACCATGCTGAGAATACAGTCAGAAACACAAAGGGTAAAATTCCAAGATTTATTAATGCTATCATGCTTTTCCTAAAAGGATAATCGATGTACCCAAAGTCTCTGAATCAATATTTGTCCTTCTCAGGCAGGCAATGGTAAAGAAATATTCCCAAAAGCACTCACTTCTGAGATTTTGTCTGTTGCATAACATTTCAGTCAACTGCAGAATGTCTCCGATAATGATGATAAATAAGTATAAAGCCTGCAGTGGTCTGTCTTATAGAGGAAGTAAAATAGACACTTATGTGCTTGGTAACAAAAGTTCAGCCCCAAGTAGACCTGACCTCGTGATCTTTTAAATGTATGGCAAAGATTTTATCCACTAGATTTAGGTTAACAGCTCTGGGAATTCGCAGGTGTTAAATTAACCACAAGAGACAGTTTCCTAAGTGCAGCAGAAACACACTGAGCATGATAAGGAATAATAATTAAAAATTGAATTAGAGGGCTGTAGAGTCTAAGGAAAAGTATGTGGCTTTGTTTGTATGAAAGTGGCACCTACTCAGGAAATAGGCCTGATGCTGTGGGATACCCCAGGGCAGCAGTTCAGGTACAGCTCTGTCAACTTCAGCAGAGACCTGGCCATGGCCCCTCTGCCAAGGCAGAGACCTCCTTCACCCAACATCTATGAAATCTGGACATGCCATAAACCCCAGGGTCCTCCAGGGGCTGCACTGGCAGTGGGCAGCTCCCTTGGGAATGGGATTGGGCTCTCCAAGCGATATGGACTTGATCCCACAGTGCAATTTTGCTGCAGTTCTGGCAGAGACAAACCTTGAGCTCCTGCCTCCTTCCTCTGAGTCCTAATGCAGAGCAGGGCACACACCCAAATGCCTCGTAGCTATTTCCTTGCTGACCCATTGACCTGGTTTCTAGGTTCACTAAACACACAACTAATCAAACACTGTTTCAGTTCAGGCTCAAAACCTGAAGTATATGAAACCCTGCAAATCATTGCTCATTTCTTTTTCCTTACTCATTTCCTTACCTTCTCATTTTCCAGGTGTACCTCTTCCTGCAAGCACGCCCAGCATGAGAGATCACACATTTCTGCAAATTTGGCCAAGATTTAGTGCCCAGTGCTATCAGCTGAGCTGGAGTTCTGCACAGGTAATTATTGCTTTAGCAGGGTGCTGAGTAAGGCTCCACAGAGATTTTCCTGCTCCTGGCTCCTTGCTTGGCTCCTTCAAAGCCATCAGACTCAGGCACTCTAGGAGGCTGATCCAGGAGCCAGGGTGTTGTTAGCAGTGAAGAGTGTGGGGCATAAATAGCCAGCTACAGGGATGAAGGCCAGCATTTCTCCTCCTGATGGGCAGCAGCATCTCCCAGGGTTGGTTGTGGAAACCCTCCTTTGAGGTGCTTAAAAATACACTGGGCAAGAGTGGAAAACGAATTGGTGGGACTGGTGCTTGGAGCTGCCAGGTCATTCATTCTCCAGTATCCATGATTCATGTATCCCAGAACGTGACAGTCTCCCTGGCAATCACTTGGTAATGATATCAGAAGTTGCCTGGTTATTGAAGCCATAATTACTACATAATTTGCAGCTGTAAGATCTCATGATAACACTCTCCCTTGCAGACAGGAAAAAATAACCTGGTGTTTTATTTACCCTGTCAACATGTGGAACTTGCCTTACAGTGTAATTACATGGTCAGTAGTTACATGGCTCTCTGGTTGACGGTGTCCTGTAAACAAATAAAGACCCACAAATTCCACCTGTGGGGATTCAGGCACTGCATAAAAAAGACAGGATCTTTAAAGCCTCCTCAGTGTGTGCAGTACTGCACTGAGGAAACTGCGTGCCCAGCTCCTGCCCTTTGCTCCTGGTGTTTGCCATGCAAACAGCTTCTCCTTGCAGCACACCTGATCTACGTGGTCTGTACCTCAGGTGTTCAGTCAGTGTCACAGCATCACCTTCAGGGCCCAAATTTAGGTCAGCATCCCTCTCTCTGACACATCTGTGCTACAGAATTTAATCATTTAGGTTGGAAAAGACCCTTAAGATTATCAGCTCCAGAATTTTTTGCTGTTTGTGTTCGCAGCCTCCTTCCCAGCAAGACAACATCGGACTAGTTTATCTAATTTACCGATGAAGAAGGAAGTAGCTTCCTCATGCCCCCCAAGGACTCACAGTAGACTTGGGATAAGGATCTGGGTTTATAGAAGCCAAATCCAACCTCCTGAAGGCCCAAATCAAATCCTTTTCTCTGCTGGGATATTGCTTTTGGTGATTCTGCTCCCTGCTTTTGAAATCTGCTCCATTGCACACCCTGGGAATGTGCAGCGGGTGGCAGGGGGAGGGCTGGGATGAATCTGAAGAGCTTTCTTGCTTTGTTTATTTATATGACCTTAAAGATGATCTCCATGCATAATGCCGAACATGACGGGGGGAAGCTGACAGGGCAGTAAGTTCTGGCTACCGCAGAGCAAAAACAGAATTACATAAAAATATCAATTGTAAAATTACTCAAATCCATTAGCTTAATTAGCATCATTAATCAAGGCAAAACATTTGATACGTCATGTACTTTCACAAGAGATAAATGAGCCTCTGATGGAAGCCCAGCAGGTTGCCCTGCTCTTGGATGTGCCTGGACGTGGAGGTGAAGCTCAGCAGGCGAGGGCCACGCTGGCAGCCCCGAGCAAACACCGTGCTCTGAGCGGGGTTCCAGCTCAGTGAGGGGCTGGCAGCACACTGGGCCAAACCTGGCCAGGGTTTTCACATTGTCAGGCCCATCTGCAAGACTGTAAAACTGCCTAATGGGCTGCACTCATGCAGTATCATCCCCTGGTCTTGACTGGTTTTGAGACAAGTTTAGCAAGGGAACAGCGAGGCTATCAGGAATTCCTGTAGCGATTGCAATAATAAATCCAAAGCCTGTGCTGCACTGTTTTACTTGAGGAAGGGAGGTTCAGAGCTCTCACTTTTGTTTCCTAGGGAGATCTCTGGGGAGAGCCATATTTCTCTATCTGTAAACCCTTCCAAGGAGAAGCACTAGAGAGATCTTGATAGCGTGCAACAGCACATCTGCAGATTCCCAAGATCATATCTGTCTTGGAGGGCACTCTAGGCTCTCATCTTTCCTTTTCTCTCTGGGATCACACTGTTGAGGTCAGTCAGGTCTCTCCTGTGTGCAGCCCAGGGCGTTGGTGATTGCTGAATGATTTCCTTCCCTTTGCATCAGCACTCCGTTGTTGCTCATTCCCTCTCCCCGTGCCAGGGCACATAATTGAATCTTCTCTCCTGCTCCTTGTAACAAGACCCAGCGACAAAGGCTAAATGCTTTATTCCCAAGAAATGCCTTAGAGATAAGATTCACCAGCTGTGGCAGCATGGTGCAGGTCTCAGGAAGAGAGAGAAATAAATGTGCCTTCACTCCACCACTATCTTTCCAGCACTTTATCTGCAAGGAGCCCAAACACAGTTCTCAGCTATCGGTATTGCTAAATATAATAAAGGGGAAGTCAGCACTTTCTGAGGGATACACTTCCATAAAAAACAGTTTGATGGCATTTTTCTGCATTAAACACATTATTCAAGGGCTTTTCTCCTTTCCAATATCCACTTTCTGCTGGGTGTATGTGTGGTTGAAGATTCCTTCCACATATCAGACACCCAGACTGTCACTGACCTGCGGAAAGCTTGGTCCAGTTTTGGAGCTGGCGTTGGATTTGTCAATCCTATTGGAGGATACCTGGACACTAATTGCCAGAATGGTGATGAGGAAATGATGAACTGATCAAGAGCACTTCTGGCTCTTTGATGGTTGCATTTTTGTTTTCCTGAGTAGCAGCTGATTAGACAGGCCTGGCTGGAACCAGCAAGGAAAGTCAGACTGGAGAAATACAGGGGTTTTAAAAAACTCTGCTGCAGACTTGCAAGTTACAGACACAGACACAGCCTGTCATCCCAAGAAGAGCTTTTCTGACCACCTCTGTCTCTTTCCCAAGGCTCAAAGGCAATGCAGCTTCTCTATCTTGCTTGCTCTGAGCAGCACTCAGAGACATATGAATTTTGGGCTCTGCTTTGCACCTTGATGTAAACACTGTGATGACAAAGTAATCAAAAATGGGTATACTTGGCTGTAAGCCTTAATTAACTATTAATTATATTTTATTAACCCACTAGTAAAACTGATTATAGCAAGCAGTGACTAAAAGGCTGCAGTCAAAGCAGTTAATGTATCACTCATTTTTATGTGGAAAGAGGGCTCGTAGTTTTCCTGAGATGGCCAATACATAAGGATCCCTCCTTGCTAAATCAGTCTGGTCGTTTTCCCACATGCCACTGATAAGGAAGTATTTACGAATTTATTCCTAAATTCAAAGTATACTTCAGGCCTTAATTTACTGTCGTAATTATATCACTGGCTCAATTAGTCCCCAATAAAAACGTTATGCTATTGTATCAAAGAAATGTAGTACCTTTGAAGTAAATGGATTCACTTGCAGAGTAAGAAATCTTCCTTTTTATTGTGTTTTCTCATCTGCTACTTACAGCCACCCTTGTCTTAAATTGCCCTTTTTATTCCGCTCCTTACGAGCGCAGTTTGTGCCCGAGCTCCGGATGCTGGTGGGGAGTGAAATACTCCTCGTAGCCCTGGGGCTGCATCGGGAAGCTCGGTGGTAACTTTTTCTCGTTAGAACCTCAGCAGCCTCATTTGCATGCTGATTTACATGCGCTGCCTCCGATGTTTGCTCTGCCACACAAAGGCTACAGGGTCTGTGGGTTTTTTCCTCCACTTCCCTGCTTTGTTTCCTTCTCGGCAGTGATGGGGGTCATGTTAGGAGCTGCAAGAGAACGTGTCTGCACCTTCTGTCCAGTGGATTTTGTCTTATTGTATTTGACAAGCCCTGGCAGTGCTCCCCACCTCACTCTACCTACCCCAAAGCAGCTAACACTGACACAAGAAAAGAGTCCCTTGTGTTCCTGCAGAGAAATCACTGCAGAACTTCTGGTTGACCCATCCACAGTGTTTGGGGATCTGCAATGGATGCAAAGTCCTTGTCTCAGAGAGTTCACCCTCCAGACAGGGCAGGAAAAATGGTGAAATTGGACAAACTGTGTGTCAGAGGGATGAGGTAATAGCACAGCAGGGAGAATTTGGCAGGAAATCTCTGCTCTGGCTAGACAGCACAGGACACAGATCCGTCTAAGAAATGGGAACGCGCTGCCGTGGGCAGGGTTCTTGTGGACATGGAGCTCTTTCAGACATCATTTGGCATCACTGCCTGTCCTCACTTCAGCGAGCCTCTGGAGGCCTCTGGGTTTGATTTTCAGACTCAGGGACTAAAGAACCATCCAAGTGTTCATCCAAAACGTTGTTCAATGTATCTTTGATTGACTTCTGAATGCGTGATAACAGGATCACCTCCAGACCAGAACTGGGCTCAAAACCAATGGTAAAATGAGGATTTTTTGAGAACCTTCTACCAATCCAGAGCTCTGAACAGGATGACCTTGGCAGGGCATGTCCCTCAGCAGTCACCAGCCTGAGACTGACTACCTTCCACTCACAGTAGAAAGAAAAGTTTTGCAATGAGCCCATTAAAAGATGATTCACCCCCACGGAATAATTTCTGAATTCTGGCCAGTGCTGGTTGCACAGCCCCAAAGTGTGACAAAGACCAGATTGTGTCTTACATTTCCTCTCTAGCAAAAACCTCTGCCTGCTGTTCAGTGAGTTTCAGCTGCCCGTGTTGGTGTCCCCAGTTTCTCCCAGCCCTGGGCAGGGACTGCCATGGGAACACCAAGTCACGCACCGAACTCAAACTCCTCATTCTCCCCCTGTAGTCAATCCAGTCACATTCCCAGGCTAGGCTGGGTGTCTGTTTCATCTGTCCCTGGAGCTGACATGCCAATGGGTATGGCAGCTCTGTTCTCCCAGTCAGGTTGGTGACCTTCAGCCAACTTCTGCTGTTTCAACAAAAAGTCACCCCTGAACCACTGTAGAAAATAATCCCAAGTGTCCCTGCTCGTCCCTAAGAAGATCCATAAGAAATGGTCCCCAGGTTTGTCCACTGGCAGAGAAGCTGTAATGAGGGAATATCCCTGTGTCCAAATGCACTCTATATGAGATTAATTCTTCCTTTATTGTGTTTATCGAAACCAACATGTTTGACATAAAACATTAAAGTCTCTAAATATTTTAAACCCAGAGGACATTCTTCATCTTCTTCTCATGTCTTTATGGTAGATGAAATTACTGGAGCCTACCATTTTCCTGCACCTCACACACACAAAAAAAAAGCTAAAAACCAAAGTAAAAAGAAAGTGAAATTTCTTTGCATATACTGTTTTCTTAATGTCTGACTTATTTATTTTAGCTGACAGTCTCTGTGCCCAGGTCCATGGCTGCTCTCACTGTGCTACCTGTATTTATCCAGGTGGCTTTGTGCCTATTAAAAAAGGGAATGTAGCAAAATTAATGTATCTTTTACAGCAGGAGAGCTGAATTTATTGGTCTCACCACAGAAATTAATTTGGCACTCCCAGCTCCCCCTCGCTGGACAATAAAGACACAAAATGAAACTGCCATACAAAGTTTTGACAAAATTCACAATCATATTAAAAAAAAAAAAAAAAAAAGGCTATGGGTAATTTACCACCAAATCTGAATCAGCCTTTTATGCCAGTGATGCACCAGTGACACCATGAAGGGAATTTCTACCCAGTGACCAAAAAAAAAACTGCCTGGGGGGTATATACAAGTGCAGGATGGAAAACAAACAGATTTATCTTAATTTTTTTCAGATTGAAGAATAAATTAGGGTAATAAAGCAGACTATGGGCTTGTGGAAGGCAGCATCCATTGGCCTCATGCACCCACTGGTGTGTGACCAGGGTGGTGGTGGATGTGTGGGGCCAATGGATGCTGCACATGGAGGTCCAGCTGTGGTGGAAAACACAACTCAGAGGAAGCAGAGGTTGTTCTGCCTCTCATCTGGTCCCACACCAGGAAGAATCAAGCCAGCACATCCTCTGGATCAATACATAATTTACATGTCGGTCCCCACCTCTGTCTCTTCACCCTTGTTTTAATGTTTCCTAAATATAAAAATCAAATATCTACTGAAAAAAAATAAGAAAGAAAAGATATGAAAAGAAAAGAGAAAAACCCAAACCAACAGAACAAACAACTTTTTTGTATTGAGGTTGATTGGGCAGTGGGTGGTGAAAGATTTATTCCCGCAGTAAAGCTGGGAAATGGCTATAAACCTCAGCAGAGTGTCTGTGTGCTGGGTCCGAGGGAGGCTAATTGTTTGTTTGTTCTTCGTGTTTATGGTTTATCTGCAGCTTAGCTGACAGGAAACCTAAACCTGAAGGAAGCAGCACATCAATCGCCATTATCAGCCTTCTGTGCACACACTCCCCACAGAGCCAGGCAGAGGGGCAGCTCACGCACCCCGCCCATCCCGGAGCATGCCGTGCCCTGGGATGCACCAGGGATGCAGGGAAAGGAGGGAGGGAAGAGCATGGACTCACCACCAGCGAGTTCACCTCCGTCCTGAGCCCACTGCTACGGCAAGGATACGGGTGCTGGTTGCACAAGGAAAAAGGCAATGGGATTTTTCCTGCAGTACTGCTCCCAAAAGACAGAAGGTTGTTCTAAAAGCGATGTGCGAGTGCCACCAGCTTTGAAAGTCCCTTGGGATTTCACTTCAGTGATTTCCTTTACCCAGAAGGTGCTTGGGTGGTGGGGTGTGTTTCATAATTCAGTGGTTTCAGAGCACAGTAAGCATTAGTGCAGTCAGAGCAGCGCTGATTGCTGTCCTTGTCACCTCCCAGCCTTGACAGGATCTGTGGTGTCTCTGTCAGGATGCTTTGTGCAGGTGTGACACACCAGCCCACCTCAGTGAAACCAGCCCAAGCCACCACTGTGGGGTTTCAGCCCCTCTGAGAGATGAACATCCTGCTGGAAGGAGCCCAAACTCCCTCGCCTTGCCCTGTCTGCAGGCACAGAGGATGGAAGCAGGACGGGGCTAAAGGAGCTAACCCTGGTGAAGCACGGCACATAAACCTATCCTAAGAGGGTCCAGAGCACAGCTGCATCTTCTGAGCAGGTTTACATCCCTGCCAGAAGCACACATCCCCCAGCACAGCAGCCCCACGCCGCGTTGCACTGGCCCTGTGCCTCTTGCGCTGCTGCAGAGATGCTCCCGCAGGCTGGGACACACCAGGGCCCTTTGGGCAGTGAGGACAGAGAAGTTTTCCTGCACCACAAACTTCTCTTTAGAAATCATTCTCTGCCTCAGTTTCCCTGTTTCTTCCTTTCCTTCCCGCACTGCGCCACTGCCAACAGGGCTGCAAATGCTCTGAGTGGGGGCAGGATCCTGCAGGCAGCGGGGATGTGCAGTGCCCCACAAACCTGAGACCCAGAGACGCTGTAATCACAATTATTGATTTTCCAGTTCCCTTCATGTTTCACAGGGTGTTTTGTTGGAAATTATATAAATAACCATCTCTGTCCCTATCCCAGGGCACAATACAGCAATGTATTTTTTTTTCACAGTGCAAGGAAATAAAATGCAAAGTTCATTTCACAACGATTTAAAAGTTATATTAAGGTCCAGAGTTGGATGAAGCAGGAGCAATGTGCCTGTAACTGGATAAGTCCAGAGCTGGAGTGACCGCTGGGGTAAGTCACAGCTGTTACATTTGATTTATCCCAGCTCAGGGGCTCCAGCCCTGCACCCCAGGTTTCAGTTTACAGTAACTCTGTGCTCACCATCCTGCAGCAGAACCCACCCCAGCAACACACCCAGGGAGATCCAGCTGCTCTGCAGCCACTCCTGCTCCAAAAAGTGCTCTTTGGGGAGAGCAGGTCCATGCAGGAATGCACTTACTGTATCCGTGCTAAATATAGCAACAGAGCACGCAGGGAGTGTGGTCCCTCGCCCCTGAGAATTGCAGGAGAGATTATTCATTTTCAGTCTGTTGTACCTTCACACAGGCAGGAATTACTTTAGCCAAGGGGATTTAATAAATGATCTGTTCATAAACAACTGATCATTTTTCCAGCCCCACTGCTGCTCGCATCCCAAATTTCTAGAGGAAAGAGGGATGAGAGCCCAAGCACAAGCAGTGCCTACAAGCCCAGAGAGCCAGGCATCGGCAAAACCTTGCTCATTATACTTCCAAGGTATTAAAAAGTCTGAGTGCGATAAGGAAAAAGGAGGCTGTAAAACTTCATCCTTACCTTCCAGATAGTGGAACTGATCTTGCTTTTATTTATGCTGGTGTAAAGCAAAAGTAATTCCATCAGTGCTGCTGGTGCAGAACCCGAGCAGGTGATCTCAGAAGCGTGCCCGGACTCTCGGCTGGGGTTTTCTACTTTTAAATCTATTAATTTGACAAAGATTTTCTTGAGCTGCTGGAACTGCAGATCCAGCCTGCAGGGCTCAGAGTGAAGGGGGGTGAGAATGAAGCCACGTGTGCATCTTTTCTGCATCTTTTATCGTCTCCACTTGCATTGTTCTGTTTGATATGATTTTAAAGACAGCTGAGCAGGTTTTCTAGGTGGGAAATACAGATGGAGTGGACATGTACAGCCCCAGCATCCTACATGGGAACACGGGTATGTTCTGGGGGTTACCCTGCCGGCAGTGGATAAGGGTCTGGGGTAACCAGAGTTAAATATACCCAGATGAATGCCTGTTCCCTGCTTGTGCACTTATTCTCCTCTCACACTTTCTCCCCCCTGGTGACAAGAGGAAAACGAGTCCAGATTTGCGTGTGCACAAAGGGAAACAAAGTCATATCCTTAACTCAATGCAGGCAATCCTAATTATTAGTCACTGTTGTTACGTTAATTATTATTACTGCTGCACAAAAGGATTGTAAATAGATAACATCACCTTTTCTTTTGCACCATGTAGTGGGCTTTTTTTTTTTTTTTTTTTTTTTTCCTCCCCGGCATTTTTCCTTGATGGTACCAATTAAGAAACCACAAGACAAATGTTGGGGAATCAGCTTGCGGGTGGTAATTTCCTTGCCAGCGAGGACGCAGCGCAGAGCCCGCAGCCTGCTGCTCTGCAGGTACCGCACGCTGCAGTGCTGACAGCAGTAAAAACTTGTCTCTGACAGTAAACTAAGCATGTATGACCCGGAAGACATAGAGAGCAGATAAGGGCAGGAACACAGACTCCATTTAGTGCTATTAAAATGGTTAAGTAGACTTACGATCAGAGATGCCAGGCTGAAATTGGAGACACTCGGAAAGTGGGGAGTGGCAGATGCATGGCCGGCAAGTCAGCCTGCAACTTGGGTTCCTGCAGCACAGACGGCTTGTGCCGTGTTCCCAGGCTAGGAAATTTTAACATATAAGAACGTTTCACTAGGAGAAAGTGGTTTTTTGCAAAGAAGCATTTCCGGGAATCTTACCGAGAAGGGAGAAGCAGCTTCAGCATCACTTTGTGGGACTGTGACAGGCACTGCAGGGAGTGAAAAGGTTTATTCTCACTGAATACACAGAGGCACACACAGGTACAAACCCACACCCTGCAGCACCATTGGCCAGGACGGGACACCCAGAATTTTAAACAATTTGGTTTGGATCTGGGTTGTCTGGGGAGGTTCGCAGTGACCACTGGCTCAGGACTCAGTCCTCAGCCCTGGTGGCAGGACACAGCGGTGACCCTTGTGACACCAGTGGTGCTTGGGACAGCCCGTGACTCTTCCCCCCACTCCCTCCGGTGCCACAGAGCTGTGCTGCCCTCCCGGGACCGTCAGGGCAAGGACCACCTCGTCCAACATGGGAGCACAGCTGCAACTGTGCTGCAAAACCCACCCAACACCTCTTGTTTTATTACCATTTATGTGACAAATTGATTTATGGTCGATAGTGACAGAAAGAGCCTGACACAGAAAAAATATTTTTTTAATCAAGGAATGATCGCCATAAAGAATGTGCTATATCAGTCAAATCTATCCAGCTGCAAATACCCTATATGGTAGCATTAAGAAGATGTATTTATTATAAACAACTTTTTAAGGCAGCTGAGGCTTGGAGGATTTTGACACAGGAAAGGATGAGAAATATCATAATTCCATATGTGTCCAGGTATTGTGGGCTTCTTAATGAAATTTCCAGGGTTTGTGGGAGCTCTTGATATACGCCTGTTACAGCTGTCAGGAGTAGTACAGGTCCTGAAATATTTATTGTTGTTTATTTTTTTGCCCATATCCCTCTTGCTTCCCTTGTGCTCCATAACACTGAGGTTCCCTGACACTCATCACCCAACCACTGTGTCCCCCTCTGATGCTTTCTGTCCCTCCTGTTTTCAGCCTTCCTTTTCTCCAGGAAACTCCAAGGTGCTTTCAGAAGGAACCTCAAATCCCACAACTCAGCAGCCTCCTCTCCTTGTTCCTTGGGTCTTCAGTGCCATTTTCCCATCCTTTTCCTCTGTTATTTCCATCCCACTCTGTGGATGCCCAGAACCCCAGCTACTCCATCAGGACAGCAACAAGACAGGAAAAAATGAAGGAATAACATTCCTCAAAGGGTAACCCAGTGGGTGGATTTTCATGCCTCCACCAGCATCTCCCTTCCCACTCCCCCCATCCACGGGAGTGTGTTCCCTGCCTGCCATCCCTTCCCCTCCATCCTATTACAAACACAGCAGTCGATCATTTGCTTCCTGTCCTTGAGGCATTGCCAGTGTGTGACCTGCCGAGCTGGCTCCAATTCTTCACTCTCTTCCTTGTGGCTGGTTGTTTCCCCATCTCTCTGTGCAACAGCAAACACACGTCGTCCACGGCTTTGCTCCGTGTCTTTCATCCTCCACTTCACATCCTCCACTTCTGAAGTTGTGTTCATTTTTAAAAGTTCACATTTATGCTGGTTTTGGAGATGGTCTCTAGGAAAAAAAAAAAAAAAAAGTGGGGTTAGTTGATGGCAGGGGGGTTTGCTCAGTGAAAGTACAGAAGTAACTGAAGCCATGGGGTAACAGCAAGAATCCAGGCTAAGGTAAGGGAAGAGGAGCAGGAAAAGTGCTTCCTGCTTGGAAAATTTGACCCAATAAGTTCTTTTTAATTTCTAATTTCTAATTTTGGGGAATTTGTCCAAAACAAAAAATATCCTAATTCATGAGAAAAACTCACGTGCAGAAAAGAAGTTGAGAGGCTGCTCTTTCCTCATTTAGAGTGTTTCTTTTTTGTCCCCTCCTTGTTTTACGTTAAAAACAGTGGGGGTGATAAATAAGCAAGACAAAAGAGAAAGAAAACTGCTTTAGTCTTCTTTTTTTTGCCTT
This sequence comes from Rhipidura dahli, assembly GCA_013399225.1. NCBI lineage: Eukaryota > Metazoa > Chordata > Aves > Passeriformes > Rhipiduridae > Rhipidura > Rhipidura dahli. The sequence continues at coordinate 40,623 of VXAC01000096.1, forward strand.
TTTCAGAAGATTTTTTAAGAATTTTGGCTCAGTGTGTTCCTGTTGGTGTATTTTCCCTGTGCCCAGCAGAATTACTGCTACCTCCCTGAAAAGCAAAGCAGGAATGGCCCCAGGAGGGAGGAGAGATGACTCTCCCCAGACATTATCTGGCAAAGGCAGTAGCTGTTTTGGGGATAAACAATGACAAATTGGCTCCAGCTCCTTGCCAGAGCAGTAGATAAGCAGTGTAGGACCGTACAAATCAGCCCTGCCTATTCCTGGTTGCATTTGTGCCCCTTCACCTCCTAAATTTGCCAGTGCCCAAGGTGCCCTTTGCCGGCTGCTTGGGTATGGATGGTGTTGGCTTAAAGTGGACAGAGCCAAAGGCAGGCAGGTGGGGAGGCGAACACGGCACCGGGCTGGGCTCTGATCCTCCCCTCCAGCCTCCGGACCTGGTTCTGCAGTGTCTGTGTGTCCTTCGTTTTCTGCAACCTGCACTCAGCCCTGCATTGCAGCAGCAGAGGAGTCCCCTCTCTGCGCGGCTCCCGGAGCTCAGCGGGGGCTGCACCAACCTGCAGCTCGCTCTGAGCTGGGGGGAAAGGGCAGGGACACGTCCCAGGGCCCCCAGAGCCTCATGTCTCCAGCAGAGGTTTCCCCAGCCCAGCTCTGGAGGCTGTGCAAGGGCGTTGGGAAGCCCCTGTGTACCAGAGTGACCTCCTCAAGTAAAGAAACCCATAATTATTACTAGTCCTGGAGTGAGACAGTCTCTGTCAGTGCTTTAGGATATAGATATATATTTATAGGTATATATTTATATTTATTTAGGATCATTTCTGCGTGCTGCAAAGCTCCTCTGGACAGACAAAGAGATCCTCATCCAGCAGAGTCATTCCAGCAAGGAGATCCCGGGCTGACGGGATTGAAACCTGTCATCCCAGATATGGGGGGGTTTTTCTTTCCAATATCCTTCTTCCACATGTGCACCCCCTGAATGGAGGAGGGAAACCAGCACAGTCAAATCTTTGGAACAGCCTCTCTGTTGTGGCTCAAAGTAGAAAACGTCAGGTGCCAAATTTTTTACTGCAGTGTAAATTAAAATGCCTGGACTAAGATGATAGACACATTGCATGGAGATCAGCACAGCCTCCTGCCTGGTCAGAGACATGTCAGAATAGAGAGCAAACAATTCCTGAAAGCATTGTCTGATTGAGAGAAAAAAAAACTAAAATAAACTGCAGCCAGGGGGGATCAGGACTCTGGTGCTGAGGCCTCTCAAAGCCTTTGGGTGGTTTGAAGGGGCTGGAGGAGGCTGGTGGCTCCCGAGCATGAATCCTGCCCATGCAGACGTGCTGCAGATATTTGTCTCTTGCAGTGTGATTACACTCCAAAAAGTGACTTATCACTACTGTCCTTGTGGGATTCTGGGTTTATAGGCTCTAGTTAATTTTCCAGATTAAGGAAAAAAGCACATGAAGAACACAAAGGGGTTTTGTTTCTTTGTTTTGTTTGTTTGGGGGGTTTTTCTTTTTTCATTTTGCTTGGTTGTTTCCTGTCTGGAAGCTCAGTTAAGTCACCCCAGGCTCTGGGGGTGAAAAGGAGCCATAACTCATCCCATCAGTGGGACAGAGTGATGGGAAGGGAGGCAGCTCCTGCCCTGAAATCGCTGCTGGGTGGCTACACCCTGCTAGCAGGGGGAAAAGGTAGTAAGAAATATATTTTATCCCTAAAGTCAGCAGATCTGAGGATGAACATGCAGATCTGTAGGAAGCTGTTGGTTTTGAGGGCACCTTTGATGTGTGACCACACTTTAACCTGATTGGGTTCAACAGCAGGACGTGGCAGGGACCAGCTCTTTTGTGGGCACAAGCCTGCATTAACACTTTCCCAGAGTAAACAAGTATGTGCTCAGCAGGGAAAAAGCCCTTCTTCCAGACAGGAGAGTTAACGAGGGTTTCCAGGGTTTGTGCATAAGTGTATCACAGTGTTGGGGCTGTTTGGGTCATTTCTTTGATTAGGTCATTCCGGGATGATGCTCAGCTCCTTTCAAACAGGATTTTCAATGGCTTTGCTTCAAGTCCTGTATGATCCCTGCAGCTCCCAAATGCCACTGGACTCCTGAGCTGCTCTGAGAGCAGGAGCTGTCCCCACTAGTGCTGCAGACAGCAACTCATCATCCCTTAATTGCTGTTTCCACCCTGGGCATGGCTTCTGCCTGGCACTTTTTGGGAAAAAGTCCCATCTTGGAGCATTGCATGCACGTGGAATTCATGAAACAGCAATAAGGAATTTAACAGGAGTGCTTTTCAGCCATGCTGCATGCACTTGTGTGTTTTTTCATGTTTGCATACAATGTGCTCTCTGCTGACAAATAAATGTATTTATTAATTCACACCTGGCTTGGTCCCTGCTCTGTGCTGCCAGGCCCAGCCATGTGGGTCAGCAGCAGGGATCAGTTTTTAGTGTTATTTCCCCCAGTCGTGGCTATAGAGGCTGCAGCCTCACACTCCCAGTGAACTGTAAAACCAATTTTAAGAAGACATTTCAGGAATTAATGCAATGCCCACTGCAATCACACGTTGGGCTGCTGAGGAGGCATATTCCAGCCTGGAATTTGTTACCTGGCCAGACCATTCGTCACTGCACAAGAAGAGAAAACTTCCCCACCTTGTATCCCCTCTGTGCAAGGACAAGGTAGAAACACAGGCAGGCTGGGATGTGGTTTTAACCCTGCTCCCACTTCTCTGGAGTCAGTACCATGTTGTGCTCTAGGCTGGCAGGTTAAAAGGGTTTTTAACAATTTTTTTTAGCAATAATCAGGCCTTTGGTACCCCCTCACTCTCCCAGTGTGGCTCATTGGTAGGAGATCACAAGGCATTTCACAATGTGCTTGAATAATTTGGCTGTTGGAGGAGGAAACTGAGGCAGGGAGAAGCTGCCAGGCCCCAGGGTGTTGGGATGGGGCCCAGGGATGTGTCTCCCATGGGGGCTGTGCTGCAGAGCAGCCAGCTCGGCACCACTCGGCTCCGGGGTGCTGCTGGCAGGAGCATCCCAGCTCCCAGGAGCCAGGTTTCAGAGGCCATTAGGTGCCTAATGATGCAGGCAGACACCTGGTGGCATTTGCACTGGGAATGAGGTGCTTTACATGCCTCGGCACCTCTGAAAATCCCACTAGGCACCTACCTGCAGCTGTAAGCGTCTGCAGAAGCCAGAGTGTTTTCAAACCGCTGCCTGGGAGGCTGCTCTGGGCTCTACAAAAGGCTGTTTTGGCTGCAGACGTGGGTCTTCAGCAGGGGAGAGAAGGGCTGGAGGGCACCACGTGTCAACCAGCTCCTTACAAGGAACACCCATCGCCCCAAGGTTGCCCCTGGCCACCACCCACGGGTTCCCCAAGTTCGGCCGCTGCACACAGAGCTGTCACCACATCTCACTCCCTCCTCCAACATTGCCCTCGGTTGAGTTTAATAGTTTTTGAAGAAGAGTTTAGCACAGTCTCCATCCCTTTTGCACAACCACTCCACACCTGTGCCCATATCTGCTTATACTTCTTGTACCTGCAGGCACAAGGCCCACCTTGCTTGGCAGGGCAGAGGCAGGCAGTGGTCCCTGCAGGTGAGAGGGCACAGGGATGAGCTGGCTGGATGCCATGGCTGGACATCCTTCCCGTGCCCATAAACATCCCTTTGTGTTTACAGACATTGTGGGCAGCAATTTTGCCTGAGGCTCTCAGGAGACCTCAGCTGGAGTAGGGTTTGGATAACAAATGCTTGTGGCTCGGGGGATCGAATGGCTCAGGAAGGGGATGTGTGGGGGAATTTCATAAATGCTCTGATGCTCACATATTCCAGCAACAAGAAAACCTGGATTCCTCACCCCAGCTTTGAAAAGGTTCCTACAATTCTGTACCTGCTCTGAGACCCCCTTGGACCTCAGCCCAAACCTGCTTTGCTGGACCTTCCCCAGCCTTGTCAAGCTGGAGAGCAAATGATCCAGTAATTTATTCTTTAAACCAATATTCTTAGATAGCTCCCTTAATAAGGAATTTATTTCCATGCTATTTGGCAAAAAGCAGAAGTCATGACTGCAGGTACATTGTTAATTTTCCAAGTTTGTGGAAAACAGGCAGAGAAAACAAACAGTTTCAGTAGCTGTAAAATAATCTACAAGGCAGAGTGTGTCTCCTCATCTTCTTGCAGAAGGTTTTATTCAGCTCAGGCTTTCTATGTGATCCAGTGATGAATGAAATACCTGGGAACAGCACAAAGTAACATTATTTATGGAGAATAGTAAAAGAGCATCCCCTTCCTTAGCATGCAGTTTTGGGAACAGCAGAATTTTGAGATTTAAATTGGATTCCTCTCAACTAATTTCAATTCATCCCCAACTTAAAAACAGGTCTAGCGCAGAAGTGGTGTTCTCTTGGTCTTCCCAATGGTCCTTATGTCTCTCAGACATCCATCCCTTGGATGGATGACCATCCAAGACTGGAAAGACTGGAAGACCATGAACACAGACTGAGCACCCCAGCTCTCCTCTCCACTGCACACATTTCCTCGTCAGTGAGCCCTAATCATCCATAAAGTCACACCTTGCCATCACCTGGGACATTTAAAACTAAACTGAACGAAGAGCTGGCCTTTATCACAACTCACTAATTGGGTAAGCCCAAATTTTGATCCTTGCAAACAACTGCCACAGCTCCAAAGATAAACTGACCCATCACTGCACAAGGATCCTGTGCTCAGGGTGGGCACCCACCTTTCAAAACTGCCTCCAAATTCATTAATTCCTTTGCAAACATGCTGAAAGCTTGATCTGAGTGTTGCCACTGGCTTTGGTGGAATGTGTCTTGGCACCTCTCTGAATCAGGGCCCCCACTTGGAAGGGCTTTATTTAGAAAATCATAAAACCATAGAATATTTTGGGTTGGAGAGGCCCTTTAAAGGTCACATAGTCCAATCCCCCTGCAACAAGCAGGGAGTTCTTCCACATGCCTCACGCTTGCTAAGCCTGGGATGAAAACCCTTTTCTTTTTTTGTGTTTTTTTTTTTTTTTTTTGTTTGAAATGGTTTGTTTGCTAGTAAATTCACAGTACGGCTGAGGTAGCACATTTGTGTTGTTAGGTACAAAGATAATGGAGGATTAAAATGCTGACAAGTGTGTAGAGAGGAAAATGATTTGGTTACCTCTTAGTGATGCAGCAGCAGCTGGAGAGAGCCCTGCATCTGTGGCTGCTTCCAGGCAATTACTGCTTCCCTCCCAGCGCTCCTGACAAATGCTGCTGCTCTCCTGCTTTGAACTGTCAAACGCAAAAGTTGCCATGAGAAGTGGTTTCCCTTCCTTGGCCTTTCTTTTAGCTTCGCTGTGATCCATTTGGAGTATTTCCACAGGGAAAAATCCGAGCATTTTTGTGGTGGAAATTCCCCAGGCAGGAGGGTGAGACGAGCCTCGGCACTCGGTTTCTTTGTGAACTTCACAGGTTTGCTCAGAAAGCACACCAAAGTGACTTTAATACAATCTTTGGTTTGATTTTAACAGTATCTCCAATTCCAGAGCGTGGCTTTCCCGATATTCCCCGTGGCTGTGCCAAGAGCCCATTACCCGGGTGAGTGAACTCCCCTTTGGGCCAACCATCGCCTTCCTTCTGCCACCTCCAACTCTTGTAAAAACAAACACGGGCTCCCTAAGTGCAATTAGCATCCGAGGAATGCCGAGAGAGGGAGATTAATCATTCATAAACTAAACAAATACTGTTCTGATCCCATTAGCCGAGAGACAGCGTCTCCTGTTAATTTACTTCTGTTTGAGGTGTATCTATTAACCCCTTTTAATCAGCTATTATTCTAGTTAAACTCTTAGCTGGGCTTGGTTATCAGAGGATAGGACCCTTCTGACATGAGATCAAATTAAGATTATGGAAAACTTGTCATGAATGAAGAGCCTTGCATTCGTAATTAAGTTATAACCTAATTTTAAAAAATGAGGTGTGCTTCTGAGGAGAGCCCGGCAGCACTGCTTCTCCCGAGCATCCTCTTCCCTCCACGAAGGTCTCTCTGCTGAATTTTGTCAGCCTAAACTCAACCAGACAGGTGTCACCATTGTCTGCCTTGATGTGCTCACCCCCTGACACGTGAAGCTCTTCTCCGTGGCTCCCTTTGTACCTACGACACAGCTGAAAATTTAATTTTTTTTAAAAAATGTCAGTCCTCCACTTAAAGTCAATTCCTGGCAGTGGATCCATGTGTCCCAGCAGTGGGAATGTCTGCAGCGGGATGGGCTCTCCCTGTCTCCTCATTTATGGGGCACGCTGTAGAGGGAAAATTTAATATTTCAGACTACTGGTAGCAGTGTATTAGATCTCCAGGTTTATGAGGTCACCCTCAGGGAGCAGCTTCCTTCTGCCCACACCCATGAGCAGGAGCAGTTGGGAGCTGGGAGGAGAAGTGTGTGCCCTGGAGATGCTGCCCTGCTCTGGGGTCACCGTGCTGTGTTTAATGCCATAAAGGGATGCTGCAGGAGCCAGGGTCCCAGCCTGGGAGCAGGGAGTGGCTGGGTGCTGGTGCTGCTCCAGTTACTCAACCTGAAAGTGACTGGTGAGAGGAAAAGGCTGTGTCCTGTGTCTCCAAAGCCATTGCTCTCCCAGCTCCCAAATTTTCCACTTTTTGGGTGCACTGCACTGCCTCAACATCGTTGGGACCACTTTTCCTCAGTGGGCAGCACCATAGGGGCTGGGGTTGAGCCCTGGGAAAAGGCAGCCCTGCTACCGCAGAGGCAGAGCTGATGGAAACAAGAATTTTGATTAAATTGCTCGGTTTCTATTTTAAGAACCAGAACAGCTCAAATGGATTTCATTTTCCTCCAACTGAGAAGAGAATTTTAAGAAAAATTTGCAATTTAAGCCTGAAAATCTTAGAGCCAATTACATCCATTCCCACACTGGGGATCACTTCCATGACAACTCACGCAATCAACCAAATAAAGGAAAAGGAGGAAAGTCTCACCTGAGCTGCCCGGCTCCCAATTAGCAAAAAGTAAATAACTCTTATTTTCTCTCTCTTGCTTCCTGGGCTGTGATGGCTGATGAGAGTGGTGAGATGAGAGCCCTCCCTTCCTGCTTCAGTGCATAAATACTGCATCTTCAGGGATTCGCTCCGGTTAATTTAGGAGCTGCTTGAACTTTGCTTAAAGGCGCCTGCGTGTTACTATCCCTCGGAGTTGCCCGATGTATTTGTCATAGCTGAACCTGCAGTTCATTAGAGGTACAAAGTCAGCTAATTACTCCCAGAAAATGTAGTATAATTTTATGAATTATGCATAAAATATTAACTGCTTGTGAAGTTCACGGATGTATGTGTAGGGGCTGCAGGGCAAATGCTTCCTGGCTTGAGGGCTGTATACAGACTGAGAACAAATAATGCAGGTATTTACTACTCTGGTGCTGCAGGCAGGGTGGCAGCACAGCAAAGAGTGTCATGGAGATATGGGGTCCCCTCCAGAGCTCGGCCCATGGAAGGAGCTGCCAGGCTCAGCACTTCTCCAGGCTGGAGTTCACAGTGAAGTCCCCACCGATGGAGCCTCTCACTCCACGCCAAACTGATTTGGGAAGGTCTGTGCTGAGTTGCATGGATATTGGCCAAAATACTGTCTTTTCCAGGCAGAGAGGTTCTGGTGTGCTGGGTCTGTAGGTATTCATCCTTCTCTCAGGCTGGGTGCACTGGAAGGACAAACCCTGAGCACTCTCAGCACAGGGGAAGCCCTTCTCTCCCACAGACACGGCAGCAGGACATGGTCCAGGATTTGATCCATGGACACGCACTTCAAAGATGCAGATCAGCAGCAGCAGTCCTCCTCTGACAGATACTCATTTCAGAGTTCACCAGCATGCTTTGGAGACATGAAAATCAATAGAAGAGAGGGAACAATAAAGTTTCATTGTTCAGTAATGGGGTAGACAGCATCTATCACAAACTCCCAAAGTGCTGCACACTGCAGGATTCTCCTCCACTGTCTCCTCCTGGCTGGAGATAAAGAGCCTCCGGTGCTGGAGCTGAACCTCAGCTAAACAGAGATAGGCTTAGCTGGGAGAAAAAGGAATTCTGGAAGCTGAGCATCCCTCCATGGTCAGACCTCACTGCTTCTTCCTCTTGCATGCAATATCTCAGCAGCATCCCGATACTTTCAACTCCAAGGTCTTGAGATGGTTGCTGAGCTCCAAATCATGATCTCCAAAGGGTTCAGGAGTTCCTGCAATTTTTTAGTTTATTCCCAGCACGAGGGTGTCCCCATCAGCATTGCTGAGAGCCATACAGCAGTCAGGCTCTGAGCACACCTGTGCCAAGGGGCCGGCAGGGGTGGGAAGCTCTGGCTCCCTGGATGGGAAGGAGGACACCAGAGGAGCCGCCTTAAACTCTTCGACTCCAAAGATGCTGATGCAAGTTATTAAATTTTTTAAAACAGAGGACTCCACTACGTGGTGTTTGGGAGCCCAGGAGGTGACAGGATGGTGTTTCAGAGCTCAGTGCAGGGCTGGGGACTGGCAGTGCAGATCCAGGCTCATTTCAGAGCTCAGTGCAGATTCAGGCTCTCAGCTCCATCCCTGTGCATCCCCAGCTGCTCTCCCATCTCCACCACGAGCATCACCCAGAAAAGCATTTCTTCCCCACACCCACAGCAGCTTTTATAAAACAAGCTGTGCTTCATTTAGTGTTATTTTAACATAACTTTAAGTCACCTGCATTTTTTCCTCTTCATTCCCACCCCCCCTCCCCCCCATGCTTTTTCTGCTGAAGAAGTGGAAATGAGCTGCTGGCTGCGTGGAATTCTTTATGCTTTACCCAGAAAAACCTTTAAAACCTGAGACAAGGCACATGCTGCAGAGGCCAGGGGAACACAAGCTCATCTCTTCCTGGTGACCAGCTCCCTTGTACTGTCACGCTAACAGGAAGAAATATGCAGTCACCCTTGCTGCATATTCTGGCAGGGTTATTGTCAACTTATTATTTTTTGACTCGGAGCCAAAAACGAAGGGCATTTGCATCTTGCAATTTTGCTGTTTGCTTGTCTTGCTTATGTTGCTGGAAATGACCTACAAGGAGTCAACAGCAGGCAGCTAGGACAACACAGGAGAGGAAAAGAGATGAAGCTGGGAAGTTCATATCTCACCCTGAAACATCCCACAATATTTAGTTAGCGGGAAGAGAGCAATTAAAAAGCACATGGATGTTGCGCCTATGGATTTATTCTGATTTTTCAGGGGTTTCTGTCATAAGAGAGTACATATGGGATTTGGATTTCTCCCTAAAAAAAAAAAAAACAAAAAACCAACCACACAATTAAAATAAATATAGCAACCAGATGCTAGACCTGTACATGGAGATGACTCTTATTAACATCCATGCAGTCAATGCAGAAAAAGGAACCACCTTGCTTATTTTCCTTTGTTTTACCTTACACCCTATCTTAACAAAATCATTTTGCATCCTGAAGTCTGAGGATAGCTTATAGGAAGAATTTATACAGATGTGATAATGAAACTGCACGAATATAATTTACTGTAAGTGGTACTGAATTATATAAGTAAGAGAAGGTGAGGTTTTTGTGAAATACTGACTCTCACAAAAAAAAAAAAAATCTAACACCAAACCCACCAACCAAAAAAAAAAAGGAGAAAATGTCCTAAGAATAATATTTTCTTAAAGACAGTTTTGCATAATTGCTCTGTACATCTGACAGGGCTGGAATATACCTTTTTTTTTTAGGTGTCAAAGCCTCAGCATTGACTGAAAGAGTGGTGCACTCTGCAGTCTTTGGTGCAATGCCTGGTGCATTACGCTCACGCTGCAAGACACCTCCTCTCTGCTTATGAAATGGTTAATTTCCAAAGATAAGAAGAGTTGCTGTACAGCAATCAAATGGAAGCTAATGCACACCTAAGGCTGCAGGCAGCAGCTCTCTGAGTTGCTGGCATGGCACGAAGAGTAAAAAAAAAAAAAAAAAAAGAAATAAAAGAAACCTGGATGTTAAATTGTTAAATATGTGAAGAAAATATTCTCCGTCCACACATCTCTGCTCTGGTGCCAATGAAACTTTACACATGTGTTGCTGTTGGCCCAGAGACTTCCAGCAGGATTGCAGGCACAGGAGCACCTACAGAAAAAAGAGGAAAGAAAGGTTGGCTGTGCAAGAGGGGGGTTCCTTCTCACCTGTCTCCTTCACAGGAACAATCTTATCAAAGTCCCTGGAGTTATTTTCCTGCATGCAGGCAGAGGGACTTGATGGAGGAGGAGAACAATAGGGACAGGCAGCCTGCAAATTATGTGGGTGCAGGAGGTGTGGAGAGCCAGCCCGGACTCGGTGCAGGGCTCAGATGCACTGAGGCAGCGACACGGATGCAGAACACCTTTAACTTCCTTTACTTCACTGGCTGCAGGTGCCCCGGGAAAGCAAAAGCAGAATCCAAGCACTGAAAACACTCTTTGAGTGTTTTAGCCCCCTGTAATCAGTAAATCTCTCCTTGAAATGTCTGATGTCATCGAAGGTCCCTTTCCAGGTCGCTGTGGTTGCCCCCTTGTGCCACTGCCCGCCAAAAGCCAGTGATGCTTTGGTGACCTTTGTCTCAAGGTCGCAGTTTTATGAACTTGGCAAATGTGTTTCTTATTCGTCTTCTTTTGAACACTTTTCTAGTGGCACCCCTGGAAGGCAGCCTTACACTGCAGCTGTCTTTTGGGATTCACCCAGACGATTTTTAGGCGGGGTTTCTTTTCCCAGGGTATGGAGCTGGTGCTGGATGGCATCTTACAGGGTCACATCATTGGGAGGCAGGCTCCACCCTCTGTTCCAGGTTTGGAAACAACTGGGAGCAGGAAGCAGTGAGAGGCTGCTAAACAAGGCTCTCACACCTCATTATCATCAGGCAAAATTAAATAAAGGAGAAATGTTTATGCAGTCGGTAATTACTGCACACAACAGTCGGGGAGCAGCTCGGGCACATTCCTCTGGCCGAGGTGGAGGCTCTGGGGGAGAAACAAAGTTTTCAGTTCTCTTCTTCTGCAAACAACTCTCTGTACCCTCCACTTTGTGGTTATTTATTTCCGAGGTGAGTAATTATCAACAGCAGAGAGAAAGCTGCTGCAGTGTGAAGTGCAGTGAAGCTCTGAGGGGTGGGAGAGATGCACGCATGGATGTGCCCTGCCAATGTCAACCAAGGCCACCTGCAGCTGCAAGGCTCTTCTAAAGACAGGTGAGCCCAAAAAAGGCACAAAAGTGAGGGATCACAGGGTGTTTCTCTCCTTTAGAGCCAATGGGAGGCTAAAATGCCTGCTCCACCCAGGGTGCAGGGATGCTGAAGCATCCCAAAGGACTTTCCCTGCCCCTTGAGTGGAGCAGGAAGGCTGAGGCAGTTTACACTGCGGGGTCCCACCCCGCAGCTGATGAAAGCATGGTCACACACAGGTCATTGTAAACCACATCATCCCCGAGTGTCCCTTCCAAAAATAGCAAGTCAGAGGAACAGCACCTTATCTGCCCACAGGCATGTCCCTGGCTGGCTCCCTGGGGAAGAGGCACCGGGACCAGCTTTGCAGGCAGCCCCCAGACACCCATCACTGACTCAGCAACTTCAGGCGGCAGAAAAAAATTATTCCAGGAGGTTAAATTGATTGCCAAGGAGGTCCAGCAAACCTGACAGCCTCCGAGTGGCTCAACTTCATTTAAGTTATTTCAAGGCAATTCCAGGAGGGCAAAGAGGAGAGTGGCACCGGCAGCCACCGACGGCCAGCCTGTTCTTAAAGAGCACAGTCACATTTTCCGAGGTCATTCTCTTTTCTACTTCTTCTTCAAGGAATAAAATTTCTTGCAGAACGAAACCTTTTTCTTTTTCGTTTTTTTTTNTTTTTTTTTTTTTTTTTTTTTGCTCTTTAATGCCTGGGTGGCTGCCGAGGAGGGCAGGAGCTGGCCCAGCATCCAAGCTCTGCATCAGGAGCAGTGCTGGGTGAGTGCATTTCAGGAGGCTACGGCAGAGCCCACACACAATTCCAACAAGCACTACAATTAACTATTGCACTGTTGGATGCCAAATAAATTACCTGAGTGGCTGCTCTGAGGCACTTAGGCTGGAGCAAGCAGATGATGTACTATTCACCAGATATTTTCATAAGTAGGAGATAAGAGAGGCTGGAGGAGAGCAAATCAATGTCTTTTTTAGATCTATGGTGCTTGAAGCATCTGTCAATGGTGAAGAGTAAATATTTACTTTTCAACATAAAGTCCATATAATCACTTTTCTATCAGTCACTTACTGCTCCTGAGTGTTTCTTACTACGATGTTGATATTTGCATTAGCTACTTACCCTGGCTCTGAGATTCATACAGTTGTCAACTGCATTTAGACTTCAGCTGAAAATCCCTGGGTCCTGTACCACGGCTGCTGCAATTGCTAATGGCAATTGAAAAGGGAAAGCTGTGATATTTCCTACAGCAAATAGCAGGCAGAGATGAAGACAGAGGCATGGCACAAAGGTTATAATAATAGGCTCCCTTGTGCTTATTAAATTAGGGGTCCCATTGGATTCACAGTGTGCAGTTGCAGGCAGGACATAGTGAGGAAAAGTTAAATTTGGAGAAAGGAAATTAAGCCCATTTTACTGCTGTGAGAACTGAGGCACAGAAGTTGGAAGTGACCTTGCTCAAGGTCAGAGGCAGAACTGTCTCAGAGATCGAGAAACTGAACCCAAGCCTAAAAGCTGGGGTTTCTGCAAATTGCCACAGGACAATGTGGCATTTCTTCTGCTCCTTGTACACTCAGAGCTGACAGGAAATCACCTGTGAAATGCTTTCAGGTAGATGGAGAGAAGAAGCAACATTGACCTGAGCAATAAGCAAGGCTCAGCCTGGTACAGATGGGGAGGAGGGAGCTGCAGCCAGCATCAGGCACAGCCAATGGCCAGGAGTGGACACTGCTTCAGCAAAGCATCCCCACTCAAAGATACCAAAGCTTCATTTTAAAGCTTCAAAACCAGCTCCAAATATCCTGCAAAAGGCCTTGAACAACAACTGCCATCTAAACCATCGAAAATTACTTTTCAGATTTTGCAAGCAGAGGGAGAAGCAAGAACTGGAAGGGCAACTGGAGGCAGCTGGAGCAGAATACAGGCACGGGGTTCCTAGGTGGGTACCCAGTCTATGTGACACTGACTTTGCACTCCTGTGGGGTTTATTCCCAGTGCTTTGGAACAGCCAGAGTGAACCAAGGGGTCTGCTGCATTTTCAGGACAGTGTTGCTCCAGCAGACTGATTGTGCTGCTGTGTAAGGCTGTGGTGCAAGAAGCATGATGCCCCTGGGCCTCAAGGTCTTTTTTTTTCTCCTTTTTTACAGCTCAGAGGGGAGATGAAGGTTTGCCTGAAGTCTGGGTGCTTGTGGGGAAATCTCAGCACAACTCTGCCTTGCCCCTTTCTGCCCCAGAAGACAGAGAGTTCCCCTAGCATCACCCAAACAGTGAGGCTGGGAGAAATTAACCCTGCCCATGGCTAAAGGGCAAGGTTAATTCTGAAACTTGTGAAAAAAACCCCACGAAATCTCAGCCAAGGAAATAAACATGGTTTATGGTTAAACAGGCCCCAACAATAAGCTGTGCTGGGACATTAATCTCAGCCTACACCTCTCCTGGCCGTGCTCCTGTCTATGAAATGCTGCGGGCTGGATCCTGGCTGAGTTACTCCTGCTCGCTCCCACCTTGCTTTACAAGCAGTAATTCAAGTTGATGGAGCTCTTCACACAAAAAGCCGCTTCTCAGTGTGCAGGTGGCAGGACGTGGCCAGCAGATCAGCATTTCGTGCCTGCCCGCTGCTTCCCCCCTTCTCTTCCCTCTCTCCCCCCAGCGTTCCCGCAGCGAGTGGTCAGCGTTCTCACCGCCCCGGCGTGTTGACATGCCAGAAATATCTCTGCTTCACTGCCTGTGCTCTTGGAAGTATTTTGCTGCTCTCTCACCTCTCCATGAGAGAGACACATTCATCTGTCAGCTTATCGGAGGAATTTCCAACAATCTGTGGCAATGCTACAAGTCTCAATCTTGCTGTAAGTACCTAAAGCCAATTAGCATACAACATGTTTCCCTCTCACGTAGTGCACCACTGGCCTAAGGGCTTTTTTTTTTTGGCTTAATCCTGTGCATCGGGATTTTTTTCTTTTTCTTTTTTTTTTTTCTTTTTTTTTTTTTTTTTTTTTTTTTTCCCTTTTTTCAGGGCTGAGAGCTGTTGAAGCACGCAGCGGCATCCTCCCGGCGTAGACGGGGAATGGGAGAGGATCCAAATGGATCAGCGAGGGTTCATGTTCTGCTGATGAATCCCTCAGTCGCTCAGCCGGTGGCAGAGGGATGCGGGGGACCGGGGAGATCCCGCTGCCCGGAGGGAGGAGGGAGGCCGGGAGATCCCCGTTCCCGAAGGTGGAAAGGAATGCCGGGGGGAGGATCTCGCTCAGCTGGGAGCAGAGGGATGCGGGGGATTCCCGCTGCCCGCTGCAAAGGGATGCGGGGGATCGAGGGGCTCTCGCTGCCCGGAGGGTCCCGGCGGTGCGGGGAGGGGGATGCCGCTGCCCGGGCTCGGAGGGATGCGCGGTGCCGGGGCCGGCAGGAGCGGTGCCGCTGCCCGGGCCCGGAGCGGCTGGAGCTGCTGTTTCCCACGAGTGCCCTCTCCTGGAAAAGGCTCCTCTCCACGCGCGCCCGCCCCGAACACAATGACGGAGGATGCTGAGGTTTAAGAGCCGTGAAGTTTCCCGTCTCCTCCCCTTCCTTCCCCGTTCCCTCTGGCCCGTGCGCGCACGGCTCGGTGCCAGAAATCCTGCCGGTGGTGCTTCTCTCCAGCCGTACCCTTACATTTATTTTGGGGCACAATTAATCCTTCTGGCGTGCCAGCTTTCTCCTGCCAACGGAGCCCAAACGCTGTTTCAGAAGAGTTGTCCTTGCCCATGTGCTGTCAGCTGGGTGGTGGCCAACAAACTTTGTCCTTGCTATCAGACATCCAGCACGCCTTGAGTATCCTGAAGGATGAGGGACACCTACATTCCACATTCCTGGGTGTTTTATTTGGAACAGATCCATGCATTTCCCAAAGATTGGATTTAAAGGCTCAAAGCTGCTGCAGCAAAGCTGGCCCGCAGCCCTGCGGGGTGTTTCTCATAGCCCTGAGGATGTTTCTCATCCTCCTCTGAAAACGAAGCTCTGATACAGAGCACTGCTTCTGGAGTTGTTTTCATATGGGTGAGGATTGGGATATTCTCTGCACCTCCTCCCTGTAAGAACCTCTCCCTTCCCACCTGTGTCACCACTCACAGCACTCCAGGACAGCAAATCCTTAAAAAAACCCCTTTTATTTGAAGCAGGGCCATAAGCACCCTGACCATGGTTCCATCAATAGTTATTCCTACAAGCAATTAAAGCACCCAGTGAACCGATGGCTGCTCAGGAGACAAAGGTCCTTCCCACCACGACATCCTGGCAGATGAACCAGTTAAGGGGAACTCAGGCCAATTTATTTCTTGATAGATAATGATGCAAGTTCTCACCAGGGATCTGTAATTTTCTATTGATGAAAACCTGCCTTTTCTGATTTGCAGGGTTATCTGTCTTTCTCAACTTCAGGCTCTTGCCCAACTCGCAGGCAGCCCTGTGAAAGTGCTGTGTCCCACAAGAGCCATGTATTTTAATATGATGTAGTTTTCTTTGCCCTGGAACCAGGATCAGTTCTCCATGCTGACAATCCATAAAAGACCTAATGACCCATCTGAGGAACATTAACCAGTGCCGTGGCTATTCCAGGCAGAATGTTTGTTTGTTTTTTGCCCCCCTGCTTGGGAGTGTAATTTCTGGAGAGGATCTTTGGGGTGAGTTGAATCTTTGGAGATCTTTTAGTGTTGAATAACTAAAAATCAGGCTGAAGGGTGGCTTAGGCTTTAAATTTAAAGCCTTATTTAGCAAGCCAAGCTTTGTTAAAGAGCTGCAGTGTGCTCCAGCAGGGTCAGCAGTCTGCAACAGCCTCCAGATACCCTAAAAAGTGAATTTTTCGGGCAGAAACACATCATTACTTTCTCCAAGAGCTTGCAAAAGTGATTGCTAATTCAAAGGAATTTTTGTCTTCTAACTTAATTGTCTCTGCTTATAATTTAGTGCCTTATAAAAGAGAACTATTTACACCCTGCCGTATTTCATGATCTATAGTTAACATTCGTGTTTAGCTGGGAATTACGACTGCTTGGTCTCTGAGAAATGGCTGGAAATATTTAAATGCCAAAGGAATCTTTCGAGGTCAGAGTCTTTCTGCATTGCTGGGTACGGGGGTGGGACAGAGAGGATCTCCACCATCACCACCACCAGTGCAGAGGGGAGGGCTGAATTTGCAGGGGAAGGTTTGGTCTTGGCCACCCCACCCACAGCCGAGGTGGTTTCTGGACTCTTTTTTTCCTCCCAGACTATTTTTGACTGCTGCCAAAGGGTTTTGCCATTGATATGGTTTCTCACTGGCAGTCTAAATTGGTGGTCAGGGTGTTGAAGCCCCAGATGTCCCAGCTGAGAACCGAGGAGGTTGTCTCGCCTGTGATCAGCATCCCCAAGCTCTTGGCATTTTACAGCCAGCACCAAGACAAAAGGCTTTTGCATCAATCCCCCAAGATCTTCCTTCTCTGCCTCTGAAACAGGCTTAAAATCTGTTTGTTCAGGTGCTTGTGACTCCTCCAGCCTTCAAGAGTCCTGGTAGACACTGAAGATCTTCCCTTTTTAATTTTCCCTTTTATTCCTTCTTTTTCTTTTTTTCTTTTTTTTTTTTTTACCCTTGGAGTGCCCTAATTATACAGAGCATTGATTTTACAATGCATTCATGGATTGATTGTACTGCCATGCTCCTCCCACAGGAAACAGCTTGCACACGAGCACTTTTTGATCTCTCCAAAGTATTCCCTGAGGTGAATCAATGGCTCTTGCATCTTGTCTCTTGCTTTAGTCTAAGGGAAGCTGGAGATGTCTTGCTACTGAAATAAGCTTCAAGAAAAATATCGGAAGGCAGAAAAAGAGAAGGAAAATTATTCATTTCTTCCTGCCCGAAAAAGATTGTCTCATGTGCAGCAAAATATGTTCTTGTTAGCATAATGTTCTCATCCAGCTCAGCCAACTGCAATCTTGGAGAACGCACGGGAACTTCCATATAATTATCTTTAATAAACTGGCCAAGATAAAAGTAATGATATCTTAAGAAACAGACTGCATAATAAAAGATATATCTATATAAAAGCCTATCTATATCTATGAAATGACATGCTAAAATGAGGAGAAAGAGGCAATTTACGTGTTTTATGGTTTTGGCACCTCTGTAACAGAAGTCTTGGATACAGCACTGTTAACCAGACCAAACTTTTAAACAGAGACCATCTCTTTTAACCTAAATGGAGGGAATTAGCTCCTGTTCCTAGTGATTCCCTGTGAACAGGGTAATGGATTAGACTCAGATTCAGGCTGAAGGCTCTAATCCCTGTGTTTTAATGACTGTACCTGCCACCAGCCCCAGCCTCAGCCTCTCTCCAAACCCCAAATCCGCTGAAATCCCCAGGAACGTCCAACCCTTTTTGCATCCAATGCAACCAGATTTAGGAGGAAAAAAAAAGCCTTGACCTTGAGAAATTCTTCCCAAATTATGGATTAATTCAGAATTAGCGCTGAGACTTCTGCTGGATATTAAGGGGGTGATTCCTGCTGCCAAAAGCTTTCTCTAAAGGGTTTGATTTCCTCTTAGGTTAATCCTGGCGAGTGCGCTCCTGCCCATTAGGTTGCTCAGTATTAATTTCAATCTGCACAAGGTTCATTTCAGCGGGCTCTGCTGAGAGCTCTGCTGATTGCAGTGCTTAATTACCAGCTGAGTATCATCTCTTCAGCATGTGGTGGCATCGTGCCAGCCCCTGAGGGGTCTTGAGCCCTGAGTAGGACCCCAGAGCACTCGGGGATCTGAATCCTGCCCCAGGGCCACGGCCCCTGCCAAAACTGACCGTAAGTTTTGTGCTTCCCTTTACTCAGCAGTTTCCCGAGGAAAAACTGGGAGGACAGAGAGGAGGAGGCAGATTCTTCTTGTTCAGCAGCTCACCAGGGTCCAGCCTGGAGCTGGAGGATGCCAAATAGCAATTTGTAATCTGGGTCTGCCCAAGGTTATGATGCTCTGCCCACTCCTCCCTGCCATGCTGCCTCCAAACCCTGCATTGCAGCACAATGTTGGGTTTCTCCATCAGTTTTCAGGAACACGAACATCCACCCTCAGAGCACTGCTGTGCAGGTGTGTAGGTGCATGCAGAACGTGCTGTTATTTGTAATACATATATATATATATATGCATATGAAATATAAAAGCAGGTTATTTCTTACTTGGCATGCTGAAGGCTCTGATAGCTGGGTTATATGAAATCTTTAGATCATGCACAAGAGATAACTCACAAGATATAATGTCGATGTACGATGGGAAGCTAGTCTTTATTATCACAGGTGTAAATTTTCACACCTCTGTTATCAATTTTGCAATTATAACTGGGTTTCCCGGTAAAGTAATTTACTACTCACTACCATATAGGATGAAGAAAATGATCATTTATCCACCTTCAACTCAATTAAATATTCATCCTACCCCAAAAAAGGGGGGGAGAGGATTTAAATCACTTCCAAACTGTTCTCCAGATTTTTTTTTTTTTTTTAAAGAAGAAGTCTGCCTTATAAAAAGCACAGATTTGATGCAAAAAAGACAATAGGAGCCTAATACATTCAGGGATGCGGCACAGATTTGGCTCATCAGTCATTTGTGTTATGGGAGTCCAAAACAGTAATAAAATCAACACAAATCCAACTTCAGGATGAGAAGAGAGGTTGATTCTCGAGTCAGATGAAAGCAGCATCATTCCAGCTCTGATTAAAGCAAGCCGGTTGTGCTTGTAGAGAGGAAACCATAACAAAGTTTGTTCTTGCCTGGGGTTTTCAGCACTGAGCAAACATTTCTCATTTTTGCCTTCTTTGGTGACTTAATATTCCATACAAGAAATTTGGGATTGGGATTGGATTTGGGAATTTGCAGGTAGAGAATTTTGGTGTTTGGGTGCAAAAGACCCCTCGTCTCAATCACCTTTGATTCCTCGGGAGCTTCAGTCTCACCACCTTTCCCCTCCTGTCCTGTTTTTCTCCTGTCCTGCCTCTGCCCTGTCAAACCTTCCATCACTCAACCTGTGATAATCTCGTGGCTCCAAACACGCTCCTGTTGTTGGCTAATTCTCAGTGCGACTTTTATTCCAAAGGCTTCTCCAACAGCCTGATTATATAATAACAGCTTGCTCATTACCCCGAATATAAATAGTTGAAGTATCCCCCGAGAATGGACACAGCTGGTGGAACTTCCCATATTAGCACCGCATTAATATTTATGGCAGCGCTGTCTAAGTATGCAAAATATTGGCATCCCTCCATGCGAAAGTTTACACATCTGTCATTAATGACTCTGCCCCAACATCACAGGCAGGTCAGGGAGCGGCAGAGGGGAGCCTGAGTCCCGCCTGAAATTCCGATGAGGCGGCTCCAGCTCTCACCCAGCATCATTTTCTCTGTCGCTGAGTCACCCGGCGGTGCCCGGGAGGGGGGGGCGGTCCCCTCGTCCCCCACCGTGCCCCGTGTGGCCACCGGCTGATTTACCGGGGTTGGTTTTGGCTTAGAAAGTGAAATATTAAAGGACGTGATGAGAACCAGCTAATTGTTCATATAACCTTTAAGATGTCTCGGACAGGATTCCAGCCTTCACCCCGGGCTATAAAGAGAAAGTAATGGGGCCATAAACACACATTTAAGTGTGCCTTTAAAGTTTAAGGAGAGTTTAATTGCGGGCGCTGGGGTGCCTGGGAGCGGACCCGAGCACAGGTAGTGTTTCCCCGGGAGACACTCAGCCAGGGCCAGGCTCAGCATCGAGCTCTGAGGCTTTGCGTGCCCCGAGGGGAATTGGTTTGTGCTAATAAATGTCCCAGCTGCAGGTCAGATTGTAAATGAAAGTGATATTTAATGGCCCAGATCTTCCACTGGTGTAAACCAGCCCTGCGTGCCGCTCGCACGGGCTCTGGCTTGGTTTAAATCCGGGGTTACTGACCTGTGGGCATGACTTTGGGAAGGTCTTTGGAGCCTGATGCTGGTTTATAACACTCCCAAGGATGGAGCAGCTGCAAGGAGCCAGTCCCTCCGGGTTCACAGCAGCCTGAGCAGATGCACGAGAACCCCCCAGCATCTGCCTTGTCACCCCTGGGAAAAGGAAAATGGAAGAGAGGGAAGGGGAGATTTATTCTTCTTTTTCCTCTTGGTGTGAGTTTTAGCCGTGCAGATCAAAACCCAGATGGATCTGTGGCTGTCTGTGGAGCTGGTGCAGTGCCCCAGGAGGGCTGTGCTGGGCAGCAGTGGGATTGGATGGAGAGAGCTGTCCCCAGCCTTGTTAAGGCAGTGGGATTCAGCAAAGCATCCAGAAGCAGGAGCTGGGCAGGCTCAGTGACAGCTGCACACGTGATGGTGCAGAGCAGGGATCACACAAACTACTGGATTATTACTTTTATTTAATCTAGAAAAAGCTGTCATTGGAGGGAAGTGGAGTAAGAAAGCAGAACAAAATCCAGACCACTTCCAACAAATACTCATCCGTGAACACTTTGGGGCTCCAGTTTGACTTTCCCAGCCTCTTTGGAGGCCTGGGTACAACAAACTCCCACTTGACAACCATCTGATGAACCCTGGGACCCTGATAACCCTGACTGACCTCTAAAGGGGGACATGCAGGCGTTAATTACGTGTCTGAAGGAGCTGCAGGAGGAGCACCAGCTGAGCTGCCCTCTCGGAGGTGATGGTGTGGCTGGAGAAAGGAGCACTCCAGTTGTGCTCCCAAGCTGATGTCCCACCAAGCTGCTGCAGCACCACAACGCAGCTCTGAGCTCAGCATTGCTGCTCTGCAGTTTCTCAGGTAGGGATGGGGGTTTGCTCTGCGCCAAAATCTCTACATTTTTCAGAAGGATGGATATCAACCACACAGCAAGTGGAGGCCAGCTGGTGATCAGTTCCAGGTCTGTGAAGTGTCAAAGGAAGAGACATCATCTGTCAGTCAATTCCACATTCCCCTTGGAGCCAGCATTGAAGGAGCAATGGACAGGCTGCTGCCACCCCTACAGACAGCACAGGGGGTCTCCAGCCTGAAAACGTGGGGAGACACCCATTGAACAGCAAATATTTGGGAAGAATGTGTCACAGAAAGGTTGATGTTCAGCCTGTGCACTCACAGACTGTCCCAAGGTCCCTCGAAATGCAGGGTGATGCAGGATGCAGGTGGTGTGAGCCTGCACTGGGATGGGGAGGTGACAGGCACCCAGCCCCATGAACCTCTGTCCTCTTGGGGGCTGTGTGTAAAATTAATTGATAAAGCATAATTGCTGTATCAATGCCTTTTTTAGAAAAGATAAAGTGCACTTCTTAGCTAATTTAGGCCTGCAGACAAATGGCTTAAAGAAGAGCTACTGTACTGAAAAATGTCCGTGTCATTTTTTCCCCAAATCATAGTTTCAATGCACACAGCCTCAGCCTGACATTCTGAATTATGGCTTTTATTAAACATTAGTAATAGAGTGCACTTAAATCATGGTTTCCCTGTAAAAGAGAGATGTGTTCAACTCAGATCTGCACATTTTAATGCCATATTTCTTCCTTTTACTCTCCCCGCAAGATAAATTTACTTACTCCACAAAAATGTTTTGCTGAAAAGAATAATTCATCCTTCAGTGTCCATCTAATGCACCTTATGAGTAATGTGAAACGATGCAAAAATTACAATGCACTGGCCATGTCTGGAATGCTTAGATGCCTCCGAGTTAGAGGTTATGCACACAGAGTATTGAAATTAGATTTAACAACTATCATCTTTTACAATGTTGCCTTGATGATTTTTTTTTCCCCCTTTTATAGCTTTGATCAGATGCCTCCTGAATACATTGCCGGTAACAAACCTCACAGTCTGCTGCTCTGCAAGCCCTGCTCAGCTCTGAGCCAGGTTGCCAATAACTGCTATATTTATTTTTTTTTTTAAGTGAGAGTATTTGTAGCCACAATTTGCTCTAGCAGGCAAAATTCCGATTATATTTTTGCTCCACGAGTAGATCAAAAATAGATTATGGGGTAACCAGACAGCTGTGGTAATAGCATCCTCTAGGTACTGGTTTTGGCTGTGCTGAGCCCCCCAGCCCTAGCAGAGTGAGGGCAGACCTGTGCCCTCTGGCTGGGTACCCTGGGAGAGCTCTGCATCCTCAGCACGGGGTGAATGGACCACGGGCTCCATCCCAGCACACGTCCCCGACCCTGGCACGGACACTGGGCACAGCCTGTCTAACTCAAACTCCTGGTCCAGCCATCCTCCCCAGGTACACACAGGCAGAGCCAGCCCCTGCAAAGTGACCTTTGTTTAAAGGACAGCAACTGTACCATTGAATCAATGTCCCTCTGCCAGGAGCTCTGCATTGGAGCTGCATTGCAGTGTCAGCACGGGGGCTGCTCCAGCTCCAGCTCTCACCCGAATCCACCGCGACCCCCTGACGCTTTGGGGAGCATGGTGCCGCAGCCCCGGGCTGGTGCTTGAGGGGGACAATGGGTTTGGAGATTGCTCAAGCACCTATAGACACTGGGGGTGTGGATTTGCTGAAAATCTGGTGCCCTTAACTCAGCGAGGAGTTTGACTAATAGGGGGAAGATGGTGTTTAGTAAGCACTGCAAATTTTATGCTTTATTTATTGGTAGCACGGTAGGGATATTAACTGGTTGGTCCCCCAAGATTCCTCCAACAGGAGGAATCCCTCTCTTTTGTCAGTTCCAGGTCCCTGGGGTGGGAGCAAACACCATCCTCAGCAGCTCTCCCTTGGGACTTCCCAGCCCTGGAACTCTCACCAACACACCACAGGAATATTTATGATTTATAGGGGATTTTTTGTATTGGTGGCTGGGACTCCCAGCAGGGTTATGATCCCATTATACACAGCCAATAGGAAAACCAGTCTTGTAGATTGTTTGCAAGAGAGCTATGAGAATGTGACTAAGAGAAGCAACTTCATCTATCCCACACAGCAGTTTAGCAGGGAAATTTGGAAATTTCTAATGGTACCTCTGTCAGCTCAGAGTCTCACAGATTCAGAGTCTCAGAGAAAAGGGTTGTCTGAGTTAGCTGCTCTAGGATGAGTCCCCAAAGAGCATGTAAAGGCTTTTCAATTTGACCTGCTGAACTGAAGTTGTTGTTAAGACCTAAAAATTATTGCTGTGCTGCTGCTGTTTGGTGGATGACAACAGGAAAATCGCTGGACGATGGACATTGGCAGTGACTTTATTGATAGCTTGGTGACTTTGGCTGTCTTCACTGTGATCCCTTGCACTGCTCTTCAGTTCCATTCAAATTTCCTCTCAAAGAGCATAAATGTTTCCAAACTGAAGTAGAAAAACCTCCAGCACATTAGCTAATAGCACATCAGAGGAAGTGCCTGGCTGCGACTGTAACCTCAGTAGGCATCTTTACATGGGAGGACATAAACTGTCTCTGAATTATTTATTGAACCAAAGTCATCAAATTGGACAATTAACCTTGAAAACTTAATTTAAGTACCATAAAAGAAACATCTCCTGAAAAACGTGTCCTTAATAAAAGCCAGAGGCACAAACTGTAGCGGGTTCTGCCATGGTCCGTTGCAGGAACTGGGAGCTTCAGCGGGTTTGTCCCTGAGGAGGGATTAGTGCTGGAGGTGACTTGGCAGAAACACAGGGATTTGGAGAGCAGAGCATCCCTGGAGCTCTCTGAGTGCTGCTCCAAAGGATGCTCCTCCCTCAGCAGGGCTGCAGAGAGATCCTGGGCAGCCAGAGGCTCTGCCTGCCCTGCACAGCCCCAAACCCCACTGCTGTTCCTGAGCCCCTCATTTCCCCACAGGGATGGAGGTGACACAAACACTCAGAGAACTGATGGAGCTGGAGGCTGTCAGGTGTCTTCACTCCCTTCTCTAAAAGCATTGGGTGAGTGGAGGTGTTTCTGGAAGATTTTACCAAACAGAGGATTTTACCCAGCCTGGAAACTCATGGGAAGCAAAAGGCAGTTTCCCTCCTCTGTCCCCTCTGCTGTGGATGAGCTCCTGATCCAGCTTGGTGTCTGCTGCGCTCTTCTGACACCATTAAATGATGGAAGCTGCAGAAGGCTTCAGCAATTTATTCTGTTTAATTTCCTCCACAAAGGTGTTTTATCCTCACTAATAAAAAGAGTGGAACTTGATCATTTCTAAAATATTGTCCCTTCTAAATCTTTATGGCTCAAAGTGGACTGAGATCATTAGAAGTTACTTTATGTGCAGCTCAATCAGCTCCAAAGGGCTATCTCAGTCACTCTGTGCTTGCTGAGAGCAGATCCCATTTCCCAGAGGCAAAAGGACAATACTTAATCACTTCCTCACTTGTTAGGTGTTTTAACAAGTTGTATTAAGCTTCATCAGTCGGAGCTTTCATGCCAGATTAAAAATGATAGTTCACTTCTCTGTTATTATAGGACATCATTTGTTTTCTTTTATTTTGCTGGGCACTTGCATGCCACTGTAATTTCACACGAAAATATATGACTGATGTCACCCAGAAGTAATTAGGTTTTAAAAGCCTTGATTGCAATAGACACGGACGTTACAGCTTTATGGTGCCAGTGCTTTGCCATCCACTTTATGGCTGTTGATTCTGCAAGTATTTCATAGATCTGTCAATAGGAATAAGTTGGCTGATGTTGACTGGAACTATTAATCAGAAGGAAGGAAAATATACATTTTTATTTCTGCACTCAGAGTTGATAGCTCGCCTCCCTACCCAGCTTTGCAACACTCCAGGGTTCCCTCACTGCTGAAATTAGAGAGATGCAGGGAAATCCTGGGCTCCTCCAGGGTTATAAACAAATTGTTTTAACACACTGTGTTGGAGAGACCTGTTCTTTGCCACTGTATATGGATATTGTACTTTAATGCACAGGGAAGATCACATTTAATGGTTCTAGCCTTCCAATAATGTTTTATAGGGATCCATCAGATTCAAGTGAGACAGGGATGGAGCTGTTGCCTTCCTGCTGTGCTCTAGGCAGAAAGTGGGTCAGAGTCAAGAGCTCAGAGGGTTACATTTACATCTCAAAACTCAACTCTGGTAGTGTGGAATTAGACCACTCATGTTGAAATGCATTTCTCTGGTCATGACAAGTCTAGGAACCTTCTGGTGTGGTGACCAGAAGGGAAACAGAGAGGAATACAGGGAGGTGAGGTCCTGGTACTGCTGCAGGTGAGTGCACAGCATCCCTTGGCCTCAGTGGGACTGGGAACTTGCCCAGCCAGCTAAATGCTGATTTAGGTTTCAGAAAGACTGCAAGGCTTGGGAAAGCAGGGAGGATTATTTAAGAGTTTGTGTGCAGCCCAGCAGTCTGAACCATTTCACAGTGATCAAAACCCCTCAGGCTTTTGTCATGAGAACCACAATAAAGTGTTCAGCTGCCAGTTTCACTTGTGACTTCAAGTTCCTAATTTTAAAGAAATCTGTTCCCTTTCCACAAAAGCAGAAATTATAGACATTTGCTTTCAATGGGCCTTTCTTCTGATGCCACCTCACTGATAAAGTGCTCCTGTAATGGCAGTGAAGGTGCCCTTGGGTAAGGCAGGCCCAGACCATTCCCACTGCTCCCTCTGAAAGCCATCCCCATGAAATGGATGTGCTGGGACCTATCCCAGTACATAAGGGTGTCCTCTCTCCCTGGGTACATCAACCTTTTAATCAAATCTTGGCTGAATATCCCAGGTGGCAAGAATGGACTTTGCTGTGCCAAGAACAGAGAGTCCATTCCAGAACCAGGGACTCGATCCCACCCAGTTCACTCCAAAACTCATTGGCCACAGCTCCAGAACCCTTTGAGTCCAGCAAGGTGTGGGAAAGGGGAGCTTTTCTCCGGATTGCTGTGCTGTCCTTGCTTTTCCAGAGCTGCAGCTATGCCCAGAGGCTGACCACACCATCCCTGGGATGTTCAGCCACCCAGGAGGCACCAGGAAAGTTTTCCAGTTCAGGTGCTGGCTCCTGCGCACTAACGAAATTAATGAGGAGACTTCTGTCTGCTCTTGCTTAATGGAAAAAAGGATTTCTCCTGTGCTGTTGCTTTGGTGAAAGGAGCTCTCCCTTCCCTGGGATATTCGATGGTTCCAAGGATTTCAGCCTGCAGGGAAGGCATCTCCAGGCTTTTCCACGCAAAGTGCTGTGTCTGTCTTTCATCTGCCCTGACTCCTGATTAAAATATAGGCTGCTTTACGCTTTCCTTTTCCTTTTTTTTTCTTTTCTCCCCCAGAAGAAAATTCTAGACAGCAAACACAGGAAGAAAAAAGGCTGAATTGCCAGCAGATAAGCCCAATTTCACTTGACCCCTGAGCTCTATTGGTCACTCCTAACAATGGGATGTACTCTTATCTCAGCACACCACTTAACACCCATTAATGCTTTGGGGAGTTAGCCCAGCTCTTTAAGATCCCCATGTAAGGATTTATTTCAAACACTGAGAGGAGTGGGATGACTGCCTTGAGCAGCTGCAGTCTGAAGTGCTGCTCTGTCCTGCCCAGTACTCTGTTCACTGTAAAGCTTTAACTCAGTGGATTAAGGACCTGTAAGAAAAAAAAATCACTTAGAGCAGATTTGCAGCTGGTTTGAATTGGGAAAGCTCCTGCAGTACACACTGGTACCAGTTCCCTTACTGGGGGGAGAGGGGGGCATTGGTGTTGCTCCACAGATTTCTTCCAGGTTCATTGCCTGATGGTTGCATTGGCTTACATGAGAGGAAAGTCTGGTTCCTCACCGAGTCTGGAAAACAATCTTGACTTTGGATGCAAATTCTGGAAGTTTTTATTGGGAATTTGAAGTTTCTCTGAGTTGTCTCCATTTCTTTTCATTCTGCTGGAATGGCATAAAGATTTAAGCTGTACTAAAAAGGAAAACATCTACAATTATTTACTCATCTAATTAACCTGATATAATTTAAAATCAGATTAAACTAAACGTTGCTGCAAACTTTGCTCTGTTCAGAAATTTTCAAGGAGAGCAGAGACACATGTCCAGCTTTTTCCGCCCCTTACAAGTTTGTTTGCCACTACTGGGCAGAATTAAGAGCAAGTTTGAAATTTTAACTTTATAACAGAAACAAAATTAAATAGAGACATAAAACAGAGCAACCTTCCCATATCCCTGATTGCAGTGATTCCAACAGCAGTCTGGGTCAATACAACTGCCTTCAACAGACCCTTCTCGAGGAAAGATGGGCATCAGCTGAGAGCTCCAGTGCTGCTGGAGAAGGGCTCCCAGACTGACAGCAAAATTTACTAAATCCTTGGGGAGGATTGGCAGAAAATTTGGCTTAGACCACTGAAAAGGAAAAATGACACGGTGAAAATAAAAATAATAATTGCAATTTTTCTTACTGATTGGGCTGGAATAGAAGAGCCTGAAAATTGCAGAAATGAGCTCATCCCTGTTCCATCTGCATCTGTCCCAGCTGACTTTGTCCCAGTCAGAATTTGGACACAACCCACTTCATATTTGCAAGTGGTATCAAGTTTCTCATGGATTTTGACTGAATGCAATATGTGACTCCAGCAAAGTGTGTTTTCTTTCTAAAACGCTTTTAGCCCTGATTCATAACTGGTAGGAAAAAATAATCTATGGAATGAAATATGCTGAGGGTTTTAAGCAAATATTTAGGCAAAAAGCAGCTGGTAAATCTCTAATGAATGGCTGGATGTAGAGCTAACACATAATTCATGGCATGCCAGCCAGAAGGGCCTAATCCATCTCCTCTGCTCCTAACTCCTCATGACATCCCGGGAGCTGGGGCTGCCTCGTGAGCACCCAAGGTAGGCAGCAGGGAAGGAGGTGCTTCCACAGGCCTTTCCCTGTCACTGCTGGGCTCTGGAGCCAGGAGGTTGTTGTTCACGGTTATTTTCTCTGGTTCAGCTTCTCCTGCCCTGGTTTTAAGGTCAGGCTGTTGCATGGGGGGGACCCAGGTGACAGAGGTTTAAAAGGACAAACCGATCACCCTTGGCAGATATTGTCACTTTTTCATCCACCCGTGCACTCCCATTCCTCTCCACACACAGGAGCTTAATAAAATCCCACATACCCTATAAAGAATCCCATTTTCCCTTTTACTTTAGTAACACTTTAAAATAATGGGACATTGATGCTGCACTACGAAGCAATTCCTTTGGATGGATCCGTGGCATGGTCCTTATCAAGTGAGTTGAAGGTGATTTGTGTTATCATGGTGATTTTGCATCTTGTTTATTGCCTTCCAGAGATCACTTTGCAATGATTTTTAAGGTGGCATGGAAATTACCATGTGAGCTGTCTTCTAAATCAATTGAGCCTTCTCCTGCCTGATAATAAAGCCCTCTTATGGTTTTCAATGAGCAGATATTAGCTAATGCCTAATTACTGTGGAGGGGCAGGTACTAAGCACAGGAGAGTCAACGCCATTAATAAAACTCTGAGAGTAAAAATAAATCAGGAGGTACAATAAGGGGGACATTGAGGTGTGAAATGCTCACCTTTGGCATTGTCTTGAGGGGACACCAGGGTCTCAATGTGACATCTCAGCCCTTTGGTGTTTCATGGACATCTCTCTCCTGTGAGGATGTTGTTGACCCAGCCCATTATTGCCTAAAATCAGTGCCTGAAATACTGCCCTTACCCCAGGGCTGGGATTCTCTTCATTGAATCCTGACACAATTTCCCACTGATTTTAAAGAATCAATGCTGGAAGTTTCATATAAATGCATCCGAGGTGACAACCAGGGCAGGTCTGTGATGAGACAGGTCCTGGCCATCCTCAGCGCTCAGGAGGAGACAAAAACCATGCTGCTCCCCCCATCCCTGGCCCACCAGCATCCAAACCCTCTCTCCTCCATGGAGACCTTCTCCTCTGCTTCACTGCAGACTAAGAAATTATATCTGTGGCACCCAGCATTCTTCAAATGACAGCTGGACCTTTCAGAGGATCCCTGATAGCTCGGTGCTGCTGTCTTTCTCCCTGCTTTCTCTCAAGGAGGCTTTAAAGAAACACCCTTTCCAATTTTTTCCCTGCTAAAGGATGCAATTTAATATGAGACTGGGGAGTTGCCTTCTTTTGTCACAGGACTCTTGGAAATGGTGTTGGACAGTGGTTCAGGCAAAAGTAAATGGAAGAAAAAAGGTGGACAGGTGTGAGATGGAAAAATTTCCCCACACCTGGGTGCATCCCAGATTCTGGGCACAGGAGCAGAAGCAGAGGCTGGTCTCTGCAGGCTCAACAGCTGCCTTCTGTTGGCAGAGTCAATCCCTGTATCCACCACCAGCCTGTGCATCCTTTTGGATACCATCCTTTGCAGCAATGCATAACCAAAGACGAATTACAGCAGAGGAGTTGAGGATTTTTTACCAAGACATGCTGAACTCACAAAAATCCAGCACTAGCAATAAATTCTCAGCATAATCTTAAAAACAGGATGTTTAAATGTGACCAATGCTCCACAAAGAGCATGTTCTAACTCTTGTCTGACGCCTGCATTGCTCCCATTTCTGAGCAGCTTTATTTTCATTCCCCAGCAGAGTTGCATATAAAATAGATCATTTCAGCGTTACTCCATAATACGTTCTTATAACTGATACATTGTGTAAATAAAATGAAACATTAATAAAAATGGTTGGTGTCTATCTCCTGCTCTAATTTGAATACTTACAGGCAGGAAAAAAAACCAAACCTCCTGGAAGTGATGCTAACAAATTTCACAAACAAGGCACTAAGAAAATGTGAGCACTCCAGGAGAAGGTGGCCACATGGCCAATAAATCCTCTTCCTTAAGCCAACTAGTTATTGTCTATAACGTTCATAAAACTCTTTGCACAGAAGACCCTTCGTGATGAAGTAAACCATCAATCTCCACTGCATTACTATTCATTTTCCGTGTGTGCTGAGAGCAAATGTCATTCAAGGCATTACAGTTCTCTCAAACTATATTAAAATACATAGTCTGGTGTTATATCTCTTCGAGCCTCTCTGTTCATAAATTGTCGCTGCTGATTGGAACATAAAACATATTTTATAACGCCATAAAGCCCCAGAAGATACAAGATCACTCATGTTTGTCTTTATGGCTCAATGTGTAGGACCACGAGATGCTAAAGCATTGTGTATTTCATACCAGCAATGGCCAGGGCCCTGTGGAGAGGAAGTCTTAGACATTTCCATAAAACATTATTACCATATTCCTTGATGACTGAAGCACCTCTGTGCACAGAGCCTGAGCCCTTAACTTATGGACTGTAAATGGATGAGTTTTTCCAATAAATCAGCTTTGTTTAGGAGCAGAGTTATCCTGTCCAACACTTAGCTTTGAATGTTATCTCCAGGTGTCAGAGTAATGATGGCTTTTTTCATTCCTCCATTTTTCTTCTCTTCCTGATGTGGCTTAGAAAGCCTCCTTTCTAGGGATAAGTCCCCTGAGAAGTTAGTGAGATATTTCAACATATTAGGAAATTAGATCAGCTTCCCAGTGATGTTCTGTAGCTCCATCAGACCTGCTATTTCTGGATCCTCTTTGGGGAGCCTTGGCTATCACCTTCCAATGCAGAGAGATGCTTCCGTGTGGAAGGAAAATTCCTGCCACCATCTCCCGCAATCCCTGCCCTTATGCACCCCCAAGCTTCAATTCAGACCCTTTACGCCCAGTTCACTGCCAGGATGCCCCCTCACAGAGCCTTGTGCTGCCAGGATCACAAATCAGTGCCCAGAAAAACCAGGGTGGGGGCAAAGGCTGGGTTTGGACTTGAGGTTTACTGCAGCACCTGATGGATTCAGGGATGACACTGCAGGGAGATGGATGCTGATTCTCAGGTGCCTGTCCATCCCCAAAGCATCTGAAGGGTGACATTTGGGGTGGAGAGAAAAGAAAGACCAGAAAATTAAAAAAATAGGGATGAAGACCACTGGCTGGCAAACAGACTAATTTGTCGAGTTGACAAACCCCTACAGTCTCCAGATAGCCAAGCTCTCGATATGAGAGCTGGGACACAACCTCATTCTGCTCTCAGGAAAAGTCCAAGGAGGTGAGAGTGGCTCAAATATTCCATAATATCTGAACCTTGGGTCTGGCAGGCTTAGCCACAACCTGTTCTGGCTCCAGCTCCCCAGACAGATTTGCGTGAGGATCCCAGCAGCCCTGCTGATCCAGCAGCTCCAGGACACCCTCATCCCATGTGCCGCAGAGCTAAAGCCTTGGTATTCCAGTGGTTTCCTCTCTGCAGAAAGCTGTGCAGTATTTCCACCCGTTTAAAGGTCTGTAAGAGGTCTCATCAAAGCCAGGTATAGTTTATATTGCAGATGGCTGCTGACATGATATAATCCACACTAACAGGCAGGCTGTTAAAGGTCAGAGTCTCACTTCACTTCTGTTATTAGCTTTGATGTTGGGAAGATGCTGAATTCCCTCCGTGTCTCTTTCTTTTAGAAGGAGAAAAGACACTGTTTACTGTCAGGCTCTTCATCAACATAATTGGTGGCTTCTCTGGAATCGCCCCTTTGCTCTAAAAAGCGCTGTAAATCAGCTGTAGGAAGCCTGGTCTTTGAAAAATCCTCGAGCGGAAGGGAAGCATGAGCAGCACTTTGCAGGACCGGCTCCATGTCTGTGCCAGATGTGCGCAGCAGGCAGGGGAGCCTGGAGCCTTCCTCATCCTGCGACCCTAAGCCGGCGAAACTGGTCTCAGATTCAAGACATGAGCATACCAGAGCCCTGGCAACTCTGGGGAGACCCCCAGGAGCTGCTGCAAGCTCTGGATCTCTTCCACGCACGGCGGGGATGCTGCTCCCCGCGTGTGCATGCCAGGTTGTGGTGTGGCTGCTCCAAACAACCCCTGCCTGCTCCAGAGCCTCTGAGGTCCCCGAGGGAGCAGAGATCATTCCCGGCCATCCAGGCTGTGCAGCCAGAGCTGCGGCACTAAAGCACACCAGCAAATGTTCCTGGGAACAGTCTGAGCGAAGCAAGGTGCAGTGAAGTGTTTCGGGGATTGAAGTGCCAGGGCTGCTGTCCTTGGAGCCCACGCCGGGCTGCATCCCGCCCAACCCCTCATCCCACCCCTTGGATCCCACCCAGCTGAATGGAGGCAGCAGAGTGGGAATCCCCCATCCTTTATGCCCACCCCCTTTCTACACAGGACCCCCAAGGGCAGTTTTTGCTGCTGAATCCCTTATTCAGAAAGGATACTGACATAACCCCAGCTTCCAGCTCACTGGGGGCTCTATCTCCTGGATAAACTTCTCATCTAATCTCAAGGAAGAGACATTATGCCCATCACCAAGTTTTTGGAAAGTTCCTGCTGACTTTGACCAGTCCCCTGTGCGGACCCCAAAGCCATTCCCGACCGGGACCCGGCAGGACGGGGCGGGGGCTGCCGGGCTGGTGCCAGGCTCGGCTCTTTGATCTCAGCAATGGTGAGGCTTTGCCTGAAGATGGCACTACAGAATGGCCGGGGCGAGCCACTCCCGGCGGCTTCGGTGCGATTAATCCAGCGCTGACCGGCCAAAAATCCCAGCTCCTATTCCCCGTAAAATGCCTGTCCATCTGCCGTCCCCTGCCGGGTTGGGGGTCTGCTGGGGGGAAGGACGGCAGAGGTCACTGTGTGCCCGACAGACACAAACCCCAAATCCTCGGGAGAAAGCTGAACTCTCCCTGTTCCCTGCAAAACTTGGGCTTCCCAAAGCAAAATCGGCCTCTTGCTTTCCGTGTTCGTGAATTTCATCCGTCTTGCTCCTGACTTGGTGAAACTGCAGCAGCAATTTTCGTTTCTCCCCACAAATGGCACCGCAGAAGCCCACGGGGTGCGGTTGCAGTGCTGAAGTGATCTTAAACCCTGTCATTTCGGGGCAGCTTGGTGAGATGGTTATTGCCCCCCTTCTCCTTCCCTATCCCATGCTTGTAGTTCCACTAAAACAAGCTACAAAAGGAAGGAGTTACCAAACTACCCAGCCTCACACAGCAAATCGCCTTCTTCCCTCTATACTGGACCAGAAACTGTGGCTCCCAAATAATCTAAATCTCCAGACATTAATGCCAAAAATCCCCACAGCCCTGAGGTTGCCCAGGCAGAGGTGTTTCAAAAGCACTTTCCTGAGAGTTTCCAGCAGACTCCATGGGCAGCCAGGGGGAAATTCCTGGGCCAAGGGCCAGGAGACAACAGGGAGGGAATAGGGAAAAGTCAGAGATTAATTGATCTATGTCCACCAGGGGCCCTGCGGAGGCAGCGTGCCCGGGCACGGGGCAGCCGCCCGGCCAGTGCCACTCGGCTGGTGGAGAGTGAGAGCGGGAGAGCGGCTCCGCGTTATCTCACCATCCTGGAGCCGTGTCACACCCCGCGCCTTTGTTTCAAGAAGAGGGCAGAGAAAGGGCTCGGCGCAGGCAGGGGTGGGAGTTATGGCCAGGGAAACATAAGGCCTCCTTAAATCCAAACCGGGAAGCACGGCTGCTGGAGGTGGCCAGGAGAAGGATGCTCGCTGCATCAGGACTTCGACTGCTGGTGGAACAAGCTGGCAGGCTCAGCTTCACATCAGTTCACTGGAGAGGGTGAAGAATTGATCTGAACCATCAGATAAGTCACATGCCTGAATATAAACCTGAAAAGCCATTGCACAAAAAACCCATCTCACTGTCTGTTACCAGCACTTTCCTGACCACTAGGAAGGGCTCAGGAAAATTTGGATCCCAGACCAGGACTGGCTGTGGCTGCTGTCCATCAGCAACTGTCACCTCCATGCTGCAGGATGACCACGGGTTTATGTGTGGGGAGTTGGGTACATTGCTGTTCCTCCCCTCTGCAGCCAAGGCAGAAACATCCCTGAAGTTTAAATAGATATTTCTGATGCATTATGTGAAAAAAGACATTTTTACGACAAGAATAATGGACCATGATGGGGTTTAATGTCATTGCAAGCCTGTACACATGGTCTTCCCAATGAAAAGAGCATGTGAGGTATTACCAGAGGACTTCCCAAACAGGATAAGATATGAAAGGCGAGGATAAACCTCGGTGCCAAGTATCCATATGGCAGCGCAGCATTTGTGTTGGAAGCAGAGACAAGCCACAAAGTTCAAAGCTCCAAGCAGAGCTGCTCCAGAGTTCAAGGTCCCTTCAGCCTTATGGAATGATTTTGTCAGATAGAGCTGCAAACCATGCCATGGCATTGGCATGTGCTCAGCAGGGCTGGGGATCACCTTCCAGTCTGACCCACGACCGAGTTATAAAGTTCATGTTTGAGCCACTCCAGCATTTGAGCTCATCACTGTTTC
This sequence comes from Rhipidura dahli, assembly GCA_013399225.1. Lineage (NCBI taxonomy): Eukaryota > Metazoa > Chordata > Aves > Passeriformes > Rhipiduridae > Rhipidura > Rhipidura dahli. The sequence continues at coordinate 75,016 of VXAC01000096.1, forward strand.
TAAGCCATTTCTGCGTGAGACATGGACAAAGTTAAATGTGCCACAATGGGGAGTGGGGCTGCCAGCCCGTGTGGGTCTGAATTCCTTGCTTTTCCTAAATCATGTCATCTGCCTGAGCATCCTTCACCAGCTTCCTAACATTTCCCATCCATCTAGGCCGTTGGAAACCCTTTGGATCTCCCTTTTGTTTACAATGAGTAATGGGCAGGAGTTAACAGAGGTTCCAGAGGAAAAGGTCAGTGTAGTTCAAGCAGCATTAGGAAGAAACTCTCAGCCCCGCTTTGATCTGCAGAGGATTTGAGCGGTCAATAAGGCAGCGCGGGGAGCAGCAGCATCGCCCAGATGCCCTCTCGCTGGAGCTGCTACCAAGGCTCCGGACCCGGTCCCAGCCCCGCCAGGATGCAATTCCTACCAGTCCCTCGGGGTTTATGGTTATGGCCGGGGGAGGGGGTGAGTCACCGGCCCCGTGTCTGGCGGTGCCATGCCCGGCTCCCCGGCCGCCGCCGCCGCAGCAGCCTCCCCGCGTGTTTGCAATTGCTGAGGCAGACTGTTTGCTCCTGCCACGTCCAAGGCAATCCAGTAAAAGTTTACAAAGGGCTAGAGCTCAATCGTGAGCTTGTGAAAACACCGGTCCGGGCTCCCCGGCTCTGCGGTTCAAAGTCTGAAGTGTGCCCCGTTGATTTACACACGTATTTATTTTACGGCTGAATGGGAGTCATTTCACCGAGATCGACCTTCCAAGAAAACGGGGTGAAAGCCCTCGGGCTGGAGGGAGGGGGTGGGACTTTTTAACCTTCAAATGCGTCGGGGTGATGGATCCTGCTCAAGCACAGCCAATTAATGTGGCAGGGTGAGGCAGGATGATGTGCTGGAGCAGGGCTGGATGTGTGGCTACTCCATTGCCCGGGGTAACACTGGGTCAGACACCCGGTGACTCAGCTGGGATGAGATTTTAAGAGGCATTTTCATCTCCTCAAGGTGGAAAGACCACAGCCCAATGTCCCAAGAAGGGACTTTTCTTTAGCACCATACCAGCATAACCCCTGGTGTTTATATCGTCTGAAACAACAAACTCGCTGTATGGATGCTCATTCCATATTCATGATGGCATTTTTCTGATATATCCTAATCCACTTTCAAAGTAAAATCAGCCAAACTTGAAAAAGGTGCTGCCATCATAACAGAGGTGTTTTTGTACAGCTGGCAGAAAAAGTGCAGGAGCTCACCCAGCACAAATGTCACGTTTGCTGTGGACCAGAGACCTGCCCCATGCATGGAATCTCCAGTGCTTTGAGTATAATTTCACCCCACACTGTGTGTACCAGGATTTTAAGGGAAAACCCTGTCATCACTCAGTGATTTCCTCCCCACTCTTCTGCCTGTGTGTCCCTCCCGGTGCTCACCTTTCTGCTGCTCCCTGCCCATGCACAGTCATTTCTCCTCTGATCCATGCCTATTCTCAACCCTCCATCTCAGATGAACATCTCTCCACTGCCCAGCCTCCTTCCCTACTCTTTCTCCCCTTGCTTGGCTATTGCTTCTATCAGCAGGATGCATTTGGAAGAGCTTTTACTGAATAAGCCCTATAAATGAAGTCGCTCTGTATCATACACGTCTCCCGCTGGTTCCCCAGCAGGTTTCCAGATTAGAGGGGGGGAAAAAAAACCAAAAGAAATCAAAAGAAACCAGATGCTCAGGGGATTGATTATTCCTGCATGATCCTTTGGATAAATAAAGTGTTTGGAAAGCTCTGAAAACACATTTTGGTGCTGGGAACTAATTTATAAAAAGCAGAGAGCAGGAACAGATATGGGTTCAGGCTTCCCAGATGCCAGGAAATGATGTTAGGTTGGGTTTTCTTGGAGCAGAGCTGTGCAGAGGGTACAGTGGGTACCTACCACCTGTGGGCTGTGAGGTTTCCATGGGTGCCTCCAGCTAAACCGTTTTTGGGATGGGTCAAAGGCAGGAACAGAGAGCAGCTCTTGCATTTTCCATGGGGTCCCATACGAAGGACAGCTGCAGCCTGAGCAGAGCCTCTTTACATCCTCCCCTAATCCACTCACACCCTCTCGATCTGCTTCAAATAAGTCGGTGGGTTTCTCCCGAGCCCCAAGCAGGGACGCACATGTTCCTGGGTGCGGGGGAAGCCTTGGAAACGGGGTCATGAAAGGATATGGCTGGGAGAAACCACTCATCAGGCAAAATCCAGGGCTGAGCACCCGCCTGCAGCTCACATGGGGTGGCTCAGCAGGAGAGGAGCAGCCACGCAGCCGGCAGCTGCCTGACACAGCTTCTCCTCCTTCCAGAGGCAGCCCGGGCATGGAGAGGAGCGAGGAGTGGGCAGACCCCCGGGTCACTCCATGGTCCCCTGCCCATCCCACCTCCAAGAGCTGGGGGTCCCTGGGCTGGACCCAGCTGGGCTGGCCATGGATGCAATCCTGGGAGAGGCAGGACAGTCCCCTGCGCTCCCACAGCACACACGGGAGTGGGCAGGGGGGGTCTAAAGGCAGCAGGATCAGAGATCCAAGGACAGAGGGTTGCTGGAGGAGATAAGCTCTGGAAAAGGTCGTTAGCCAGAGAGGTTGGCATTTATCTGAACATGCAGAAAAACCATAGAGAAAAAGCTGTTAAGTGACAGGGTAAATATTTCAAGTGGTGTTTCCATTAACTCCACACTCCCTTTACAGATTTTCCTTGGTTCTACTCTTGGACTCAAAGTTCCCTTCAGTGACTTTTTCTTTCTTATCTCAATTCTAAATGTTAAACTCCTTGAGTCAACTGATTCTAATAATTTAGAGTGTTGTTTCAGTGATTTACCAGAGCAATACAAGCCAAAATGAGGGATTATTTGTGAAAGTTTGTTTGAAGCACTTACAGTAAAAAACCATTTCTGAAAACATGAATGAGATTATTTTTTAGGGGAAAAAAAAGCGTATGTAATTTTCAGGAGCTGAAATGAAAGTGTGTAATATTTCTGAAGGAGTTTGACAATCAAAAGCTCTGAAATGAATAACCTTCTGCCCCCCCCAACTGTATTCCTACAAATCTTTCTATGCTACTAATAAGTGTTAGCATTTCTATCATATTCACCATTGTGCAAAATGCATTTCTGCCATCAATACCTTCATTTATACAAGCCTTTTTGTTGTGCTTTCACTTTTGACATATTCAAGCTATTTATTATTACTTGTTTATTTAAAATCACTTTGCTATGTCGCCTTCATATTTCCTAGTTGCATTCAAAACACATATTTAAATAGTCTGTGTCTCTAAGAGGAACAATGTTAATGATAAAACACTCACCCAGTGAGTTCTTCTGCACATTTTATAATCTCTTTATGCTTCCTCACCCTCTGTTGCAAAGGCTTTAATTTCTCCTGTATTACGCAGGGTATAAATACCCCAAAAGAGATATTGATATTATTTGTTTATAGGGCACCTCACACATTGGCAGCTCAGGTCCAGAGGTTCTCCCGTGGTGCAGCTAAGAGACATGGCAGGTATTTTTAGGGCAAAATTCCCATCTGACTTTATAACAGAGATATTTCTGCTCTGCAATATTTGCTTTTAATGATAACGATTCCAGCTCTGATGATAAAACCCCAAATCTTGCAACAAGTGTTTCTCTTTTTTTTTTTCTTTTCCACTACTCCCGGGGTTGTGTGACTGTGCAGTTATCTCAGCTTTTATTTGTTATCATCTTTTATACCTTCTGGCTGCCAAGAAGAGCTTGAAATGGCCAACTCTGATGTCTCAGGCATTCAAAGGTGTTAGGAAACGGGAGGTCCCGAGGCAGAGCTCGTGTGGTTGAGACAAGGCAAGGGGGCCCTCTCCATCCTCCCAGAGCTACAACACTGGGGGCTCCTGGCTCCAAATTTGCTATGGGGTCCAGCTTGTGCCCCACAGATTGGCCTTACCCTCTGAGTGCAGTGCAATGTCCACCTAGATCCAGAATTAATGGGTTCTGTCAGGATGCTGTGAACCAGTGGGGGGTTTTTTTAGCTTAAAATACCCCTTAAGTGGGGTGAGCTCTTTAGGGAGGCTGCAGAATGCCAGTGCACACACACAAATGGATAGAGCAGGCAGCCCCAGCTTCCCAAACCATCCCCACGTGGATGGACCATTCCCCTCGCCTCTAAGGGACATCCCCGAGCCTGGCAGGGCCCCACGGTGCCCCTGCCCCACGGTGCCCCGAGTGGCAGCACGGGGACCCACCGTCCTCGCCAGCTTTGCAGCGTGACCTGTCAAGAGCAGGGTCAGCCGCAGGTCAGTCCCCAAGAGAGAAAACAGCAATCGCCGGCTCTTATCAGCGCTTGGGGCGGCTGCAGAGTCACCCGTGGGGTGGGAGCAGGGGAAGGGCCGCGGGGATGGCCCGAGGGTCACCCCTGGGTTACCACCGAACAGCTCGGGTGGGGGAACGAGAGCTCTGGGCAGGTTAATCCCGTTCAGGGTCCACCTCCCGCATCCTTACAGCTCTTTCGCTGCCCCACCCAAAAAAAGGCGCTTTTGCAGCCAGAATCATGTCCATTTTCATGCCTGACCCAGGAGAGAGTGAAGTTTTGCTGATGCTCAGGGTAACCCTGTAGAAGGCTCTGAATCCTGCCCACCTTTATTCTCACTCACCTTGCAAGCTGTGACTATTTATGTGTTCGAGGCTTAAAAGAACAAAGCATTTAATCGTGTGCTTAACATCAAGGCCACCAGTAGTTTCCGTGACACTGAAGGAATTATTCCCATGTGGAGCATCAAGTCACAGCCTGCCCTTTTGGGATCCAGGCAGAGCCCTTCCCCAGCCCTGCTCAGAGACATTTTGGGGCAAGAGGACACAATTTCAGGAGGAACAACCCTATCTCTGAGAAGCAGCCTGGGATTTATACAAAACTCAGTATCATCCAGAGCTGGGGTAAAGCAGCTGTCTAAAATGAATGCAACACTCAGAGTTTTGGAGGATTTGCCATTTTTTCCGGCTTTCTGGTGAACTGTCTCCGTTCCACTTGCCTCTGTAAGGGGCTGTTTCGGTTCTGCACCTCCCCAGTGCCTGTGCCCCTCGTGCAGGGCTGCAGTGCTGGTGCTCCATCCCTCTCTATTTTCCTTTAGCCCAGCCGATCCAATCTGGGAATAAAAACAGAGGGAAACAGATGGTCCATTGTACACTCTGCTCCTGCCTGCACTGGCTCCCAAGAACCCGGTGCTGGGGCCAGGTCTTGCCTCCTATTTTCCATGTTTCAGGTTAAATGCATGTGCTAAAAGGAATGTGGGCAGGACAGCTCGTGTTCCTGAGAGGAGGGTCCCTCAGTAACCCCCTGCTTTGGGATGGTTTTCCTGCTAGAGCTGAAGTAATTGGGTGGAGAATGTCCCTGGGGCAGGAATGGGTGTCCTTGAGCCAGGAGTCTCTGGGGTGCTGGCAGGTGACCTTTTTGTCAGCCCTATTAATCACTGAGTAACATCTTCGGTGCTACAGCAGTTGGAAAACTCTGAAGTATGATTTTTCATATCTGTGGATTGTGTTTCTCACCAAAAAAAAAGGGTCATTTTTACACCTGCAAAGAACTGTGTGTTACCTCCTTCCCTCCCAGCTTTTATTGTACTGTATAATAATTTATTGGCATGACATCTGCTTTGATATCAAACTCTGCCTCCAATTAGCCCAACTCCAGGGAAGTTTCTGTTTCATTTCTGCACAGCAAGCATTGGCCACATCCAGCCCAACAAACACCAGGCACAGGCAGCTGGTAGCTCCTAACCCTGCTCCCATTTTCCAGGCTTTCTGCCTACCTTAGGAGACAAGAAAAAGCAGAAGGCTGACTCCCAGCATGATGAATCCCTGCTGAGCTTTTTCCCATTAACTTCAGTAAGGGCTTAATCTGGTGGTTTTCAGAAGCTGGGTGGCTGGTGGGGGCTTTTGATGGAGGCAGGGGAGAGAAGACAGGGTGTTAACATGTATTTCTGATTAATTACAGTGTTCTCAAGAGTAAGTGAATAATAGTACTGGTCAGAGCCAGGCATCACACAGGTCTCAGCCCTGCAGAGTAAATGGTGTCTGAATTGTGAGTAATGTTGACCTGGCAGAGGCCAGATAAGATACGGATTTTTCATGTCCAGGACTGGACAGAATTCCACATATTGATAGCTAAATGCACCAAAATACAGGCACCACTTAGCACACAGCTCTTCCTCACTCTCAGAAATCACATTCAGCTGCATTAGACAGCAGCCGTGCCCAGCCGGGCAGGTAATTCATAAAAGAACAATTAGGAGATTAAATGGCTTCAATAACTTCCAGCCTTGCTGCCTATCTGGTACAAAAAGCATCTTTTCCTGTTAATCTGTTGAGAGCCAAGGCCCAAATCCTGCAGTAACTGGGAGGGTTTTCTGCAGGGATCCCAACAGTTCCCAACTGGAATTACGTTCCTGTGCCACCAGATAAAATCACAGCTAACCAAGTGCTGGTGTTAAACTAAATGAATGGCAGAGCTGTACAGAGAATGAAGTTGTCCCAGCACCCTGGGTATGTTTGGAGGCTGAACACTTTCCATGCACGCTGATCCAGCACCTTTTATAAATAACTCCTGAATTTACCCACAGCTCTCAAAGGCATCTCACTCTCCTGTGTCAGAGCTGTCCAGAACAACTGAAAATTCACATGATTGTTTTTCAAAGCACAATGTTCTGCCTAAAGTCAGCTGTTCTTGTTTTTAGTCATCCTGAAAACATGAACATACCCCATTGCTCTGAAAGCAGGCAGGAGGAATGCAACCAAATGAATAGTTTGACTTTCATGCTTTTATTTTGGTATATATTTCATATCTACATCTCATATCTATGTATGATATATATTATTCTATTATTGACCTGTTCAGATGTTTCTCAATGGAAAATGTTCAAAATTTCCAGTTTACGAGCTGTTCTTGGAGGAGAGGTGACTTTTTGACACTGATTTGGAATGAAAAATGCTTTGAATAATCCAAGTTTCCTACAGAATATAAACTCCACCTTCCAGCCAGGTCTGGGAGTGATAATTTTCCTCCTACTCCAGGTTTTCTCACTTATTAAAAAAAAAGATAAATGTCATGATATACACTCGAGTCTCTTGCATTTTTGCCAGGCGAAATGATGGAGAAATTGCTTCATCCCTTCTGATGACAGTGGTGGAGATGCTGAGAAATGAGCTGTGTTTAATTCCATCCTTCTATCAGGAATCTGCTAAAACTTGGGCTGAATGAAAACAAACATTTCCCCAGGAGCTGCACTCAGCACCCACATCCTGGGTCCTGCACAGGTCCTGCACTGCCTCCAGCAATTCTCCCCGAGGGTGTCACTCCTGTTTACAGAAGACACTCAGGGGTGGGCAGAGTGAAACCAACCGTAAATATTTTAGCACTGCCTCTTCACAAGGTGTCAGAATGAGACATTACTGATTAAAAGGCGATAAAAATGCAAAACCAAACAGAAACTTGGGGTCACCTCACCCTTTGAGCACTTCTCTGTGCTGAGCCTGCAACCCCCCAGCACTGCTGTGGACCATCTGCCCCAAACCTGGCCATTGTAGGAGCTTTCCTGCTACAGCAACAGCTTTTGCTGGCTGCTGTTGGATGAATGGGGCAGGTCAGAGCTCTCAGTTTCTTTTCAGGCTTTGCAAAGTCGGGAAGACTGTGTCTATTCAGCATTAAATACTATCTCCTGCAAACAAGGCTTAGGAGCCTGTTTAAAAAGCGTGGGCTATAAAAAGCATGGGCTTTAAAAAGCGTGGGCTTTCAAGAGTGTGGGCTTTCCAGCCCAGCACAGCAGCAGCGCACAGGGCCACACCAAATTCTTCTTTTATGAATCATGAAATAGGTGCTGCTTTGCTGCTGATGGATATTTGTGAACTGGGAGTTCTGACTGAAGCCAGCGTTTGACCTCGTGGTGTTCCCGGCAGGACACATCCTGGCATGGCTCCTTGAAGATGCCCATGCTCCGTGCTTTGCCTTGTCACCAGGAGATATGGCATGCAGATGGAACCATCATATTGGCCTCCAAAGGAAAATATTTAACCCAAGGATGTCAATGGAATATAGAAATGATGGTTAAAATCCCAGAAGCCTGCCTTGTTTTTGTCTTTTTCCTTTCATCTAGCACTTTGGGTCATGCCATCACTTATATGCTTCAGCCCAAACAGGCAATTGCTGAGTTAAGAACCTGGAGTTCAAAGTGAACCATAAACCTTAGTCTATAAGATAAATCATACAAATTACTTTACAGAAATAAATAGAACATTTGGGAGGGAGGTTATCTTCTTGCCTTCAGTTTACATCTCTAATGACTGTAAGTTCACAAATGCATTCTGTCAAGAATATAAACATTGCTTTTATTATAGCAAAGACAGATATTTATGACCAACTTTTACAGTATGGCCAGCCAGCTTAGAGGAAAACCCTGGAATCTGGGCAAGAATGCAGAAACTTTGTCATGATAATTATTAAATTTGTGGGCACCTTTTTAAAGCACAGTGAACTCTACTCAGAAAAAAAAAAAAAAAAAAAGCCACCCTTTGGGTTAAACTACAGAAATAAAGTTTTAAAACAGTGGTCAGGGCTGAGCTTTGCTAAATTTTTCTTGTGCAAGCGGTGCTGACACACAGAAATAGGTGTTCCCACACAAACACACCCAGGTGGGATTTCTCTAAAATTTTGAACTCATCTTTCCCACAGTTCTCAGTGATTTTATTATTGCAGCCTTGCACAGGGCTGTGTTTCAGGGCACAATCCTTGCTCTCCTCCTCTTGTTGCCAGAGGAATTTCATTTGGATTAGACTTGTCACTCAATCCTTTTTTTCTATGGCACAGTATCATAAGGAAAAGAAATATTAGATTGATAAAATGATTTTTTTCTGAAACTGGGTGTTGGAGAGGTCAGGGAAACATGGAGTCAACCCCAAAGCGTGTTTTACACTCAGATCCCAGCATGGAAACTGGTCCCAGTTTGTTCCTTAAAGTGCTGCTTCATCCTGCTCTGTCCAGACTCCATTAGAGTCCCCAGCAAACAAAAATATTTTTTACAGCTCTTTGAAAAGCTCCTCTGGCAAAGCAGGGGAAGAGCTTGTGTAGGATGGAGCCTGGGTACCTGACCTGAAGCTCCTGTGGCGCAGAAGACGGGGATAAATAGCATTTTCCTTGCACAAACCCAGCAATATTGTGGTGCATTGCAGTTGTGGAAATCTGGCCCCTGCTCCTTGCTCTGTCTTTAGGATGAGGCTGGCTGGGGAGAGGTTAGGCTGGCTGGGACAGGAGGTGCTGCCTGTGCCTTGGGAAGTCGTGACATCAAGTGTTTTCACTGCTTGATGGACTCAGGGCGCTCCTGGGGAAAGAGAGACCAGATCCAGGTCCAAATGGATAACAAAAATACCTCCCTGAGCCCCAGAGGCAGCTCTGCAGAGCAGTGAGAGCGTTTGGGCTCTGCTCCATCTCATCTCACTTACCCCTCCAAAGCAAGTCCCTCTGAGCCCAAGCTGAGCCTAATTAGCAAAGCAAACGTGGGCACAGCTCCACCGGGCTGGTTTATGTAAGCCCAGGGGTATTTCCCACCTCAGCCAAACCAGCACCTCTCTGGAGCCCTCTCCCCTCCCAGAAAAAAGCACCAGTTTCGGAGGGAGAGGAGAGGAGAGGAGAGGAGAGGAGAGGAGAGGCTCAAGATGCTTACAAATGCATCTTTTCTGCATACACCTAGATATAAATTTAAAAAAAAACAAACAAAACAAACAAACAAACAAGCCCTTTCATCTCTCTTCTGGAAGAGTTTTAAATTCACTTGCTATGTATTTACTAGAAACCAGACTAATGTAACTCCACCAGAACAATCAAAGAGAACCTATAAAAAAGTCCCTAAGCTGTCACCTGCTGAAAATGAATGGGCCNTCCCACCAAAACCTCTCTGCAGCGCCCATGGCTGGGCTGCACGCTCTCCGTGAGCACAGCACTCGTGGATAAGGTACAAGAAATTGGACATGAGATTGCATTTCCTGCTCATGCATCTGCTGGATAAGCTGCTCAGAGCCTGCTGCTCCATCCAGGGATTGCTCCTTTCCTACATCATGGTCGTGGCAGTGTCTCTGGTGGGTTGGGGTAAGTTATGTCTGGGAAGGGAAGGAAGAGAAGGGAAAGAAAAGGGGGGGAAAGGAGCATGTTGAAGACAAAAGCATTTAAGCCCAGACACGTCTGTGAGCATGTGTGTGACACATTCATGGGCTGGCTTGTCAGAAGCAGGGATGTAAAATCTGTGCCCCCAGTCGTGCTCAGCAAATCAAAGGGTGGATGGAAGAAAGAAGGAATTCCTCAGCTCTGGCTACGCCTGCAGATCTTGCCCAAATGTTGCTGGCGTGCCTCCCCGCCTCCAAGCAGTGGAGCTGCAGGGACGTCTGGGGCGCAGACCAGCTCCCAGTGAGGATTTCACATCTCCAGTGCCCCCCAAAGCCTCACTGCAGGAACCCGGGTCAGGGGTGGTGGGAGGATGGGCTGCCAGCTGCTCCTCAGTGCTGATGGGAGCAAATTATCAGTGACCGAGAGAGCTCTGGGCTGCTCCCCTCGGGACAGCATCTGGCTGGGAAGCAGAGGGGAGAGGAGGGAGAGGAAGGACCCCCGGGGTTTGGGCACAGGTGAGGTTTGGAGTCAGTGGGTTTGTGAGGGACAGCAGGAGGGAGCAGGGCTGCACCTCCACAGAGGGTCAGCAGTCAGTGGCAGTGCCAGTGTCCCCAGTGCCCCCAGTGCCACACCCAGATCTCCTCCCAGCTCTACTGGAGCACATCAGAGCGTGCCAGCTGCTCCGTGTCTCCCCTTGCACCTTTCTGCTTTGCGTACAGGGGCTGTGATAGGGATGAGAACCTCACCTCTGCTGTATAAACCCCCAGGACCATCTAAAAACATTTCCCAATGGAGGGACGGCTCCACTCCCTCACAGCAATGCACCAGAGAGTGTTTTGATAAACTGATTGTATCCACAGCTCAAGTGGATGGGGGTTTCTGGAAAAAGTCCAGGGATTTTCTGTTCCATTTGACATCTCCCACACAGACTCCTCCCTTTTGTTCCAAGCAGAAGTGTTACTTTCCTTCTCTTTCCTTACCTTTTTTTTTTTTTTTCCAGAGGGAATCAAGATACAGGATAGGAAGGAACACAAATGAACAAACAAACAAAAAGCCAAGAGAAATTATTTTTGCATTGAATCATGCAGATGGAACTGAACAGCCAAGAAAATTCTGAGAAAAAAGGGATTCGATGGGAGAAGTGCATGGAACAAAATAGATTTTTCTTCACTGGAGATGTTTTGCAGAAATGACTGTGACCCCTCCAGCCCCTGCTCCTGTGCCACCTGCCCTGAGACGGGGACACAAACAGAACCCAGCCACCATCTCAATCCTTGGGGTTGCCCTTTGTGCAGAAGTCACCATTGCCCATACGTTAATAGAGGGATTAATTAACAATTTGACTTAAATGGTGTCTCAGAGCTCTTCTTTACTTGATTGCTTGGTTGGAAGCACCAACAAATATTTTGTGTTTTAGCACAGAAGTGAGAGCAGGAGCATGTTAACTGTATCCCTGAGGTGGTGTCCCTGCTTCAGCAGAGCCTGCTCCTTGGAAGACCCAGACAGATCCAGCCATTTCCCCACACTCCTCTCTCTTGCACTGGAGCCACCCTCTCAAGGGCTTTTTTCTCCAAAATTAATTATGACTTGCATTAAAGCCAGTGCATCCTAATATGAGCTCTGTCATAATCACAGATGAATGAGGTATCTGGATGCACACAGTGAAAACTTCTCTTTGTTGGAGCCATTTATAACACACAAGTATTCCAGGATTATTCCAGGCAATAAACAGGCCAGGACAACAATGATAATCCATGAAAATGAACGATGGTAAATGGTTTAATACAATGGTTTACACAAGAAGCAGTAGAACTAAAACATCTCCCAGGCATCTTACCTGGATGATAAATGAAAACAGAGCCTCAAATAACAGTAACAATGTAAAACAATTTGGGAAGCCTTTTCTAAGCAGCACCCTGGTTAAAGTCCAAAGAAAATACATGCAAAAAAAATTCAAAATCCCATGCTTTGCATTGACTTTGGCCAGCTCCCAGTTCTTGGGTATGAAGCTTTCTCCCAAAGTTTTGCAAGTAAAACAAGGTCTTTGAATGAGATCCTGATCCAGCCAGCTGCTGAGCATTCTCCATTCTCACTGAGGTCATTGACATCCACGGTTTGCAGGACAGACCTAATGCATAGGTCAAAAAAATATTCCATATTGAAATCCATCACATAAAACTCACCAAAAAATGAAACTTTTGGGATCCACCCCTTAGTTGTGTAATGCTTTTTTTTTTTTTTTTTTTTTTGTTTTTTGGTTTTTTTAATTGAAAATAGCAGAGATTTGAATACTGAAGTCACTGCTGGAAACTGTTTCGGTATCTGAGTGACCACGAGGCCCATGGAACTGGATGCTGCTCTCAAGGTTAGGGCCAAACCCTCCCTGCTCCACTCGTGGGAGCAGGCTGATGCTTGGAAGCAGCTTCTGGAAATGCTCCTGCACACAAGCTGCCCCTTCAGCCCCGAGCACGGCGCAGGATTGGGCTCTGAGCCCTTAATCCCCGCAGTGAGAAGTGGAGCACTGCACACAAGATGTAGCAACAAAATAGATTTAGTTCAAGGTTAGTCTCAAGAACCCTTATCTGATCACTGACAGTAATTTATCACACAGAACCCATCATTAGTGTCAAGCTGTTTTATTACCCACTAACTTAACACTGTTTTACCAAGAGTCAAGTGTGATGTCACTCATGTTAAAGTAATTTACAGCTAATAGATATGAGGTAGGAGTCAATGTTGGCTCGCTGAGTTCCTTTCATATTCGGTGCTAGCTCCTCTCATTTTGCTCAGTAGGCAAATCAGGGAGCAAGGAGAGGCAGCAATAAAGGGGAACCCAGCCCAAGCACACACAGAGGAGCTTTGAATTCCCCAGCAACTTTTACTTTGAGTACAAGAACTGACTCAAATGCATGAACTCTAAGAGTTGAAATGGACAGTGGGATTCAAGAGACAATAACAAGTAATCTGGTTTGTGGGACAAGAATTTTGGAGTGCTTTGGCCATGTGGAAGCTCCAGCACATCAGCAGAGGGGGGAATCCCTCTGGAAGCCACGTCATGTACCCCCAAATCCTACAAAATCTGTCTCACCAGGGAAGAATAAGCTTGGGCTGATTTGACATTGTGTTTTCAGTGGTCTAAGCTTTGATGGTGAGAGTTCCCCTGATGTGGAACACAAAGAGAAGTTACAGAAACCTCGATAAGGAGTTTTGTTGCAAAAAAATGGAGACAATTTTGCATGAACATTGTTTTCCCTTCCCGCCTTCCCCATCTCAAGCCAATTCTGTTCAGTCTTAGGGTCAGCCCCAGTGCAGGCTGTGTTTATAAGAAAATACATTTCCCATTTCCAAGCACTTGCAGTCTCCTCTAATGAATCCTCCTGCTGACGTTTCCAGGATCCATATTCTTAGCCTTCTAGACATTCAGAGATAATCCTGACTAATGTGTATATATTCAAAGAGTTTTATTGTGGAGAATTGTACATTTGGGTTAAGGGAAAGGGCATCCTATATCAGCTCACCTCTCCAATTTTATACCCATTAAAACCATTTAAAATCACTGTACCTGCTCTCATTTCCCCTGGAAGTTCCTAAACTTTGGGCTATTTGCATGGTGACTTCCAATGGTCCTGGAGGTGTGACCCTTCAAGGGACTGCCGAGAAGGTCTCTAGGGATTAAATTTTAACAGTTCTTGGGATCTCAGGTAAATATGTTGCTCTGACAACACACCTGGACTGTAAATCATTGGAGCATCTCTTTTGTCAGCTCTGTCAATAACTGTCCTGGTCTGCAAATCCTGTTTGATCAAACAACTCTTGGAAACAATCACGATTCCAACGGTGACCTCCGTTTCAACCCACGGCACCAATTGTATGCAGATTGGCCAATGGCCCCTGAAAGGAAGACCCCCAACTTTTGGCTGCAGGAAGGGACCAGCTGACCAGATGTGAGGCTGAAGGTTTGGAAGAGCTGGACAATGGTTAAACTCTACCTAGAGATTGGCCTGGGTACAGTCAGATGGGATATACATGCTCATAATTTTCTTCCTTTCCATGGGGAGCTGAATGAAAGCTTGCCAGGACTTCTGCTTCTGCATATCTCTGCTTTCTTAAAATTGTTCCAGAGGTTTCTGGTAACACATGGCTTTGCTCAGGCAGTTCCTGTGGAATCTCAAGAGCGATCAGGAGATTGTGAGTGGCCCTTTGCCGTGTTCTCCCTGGCCACAGCACTGGTGGGCTTCCACTGTGCTGGGAGAAAGCAGCTGGGCAGGACCAGCTGTGATCCAGGCTTACAACTCACATGGTGCAAAGCCCAGGTTCTGCCTTGACTTTTTATTTGCAAAAGTAATAAAAAATGATCCTCCATCTCTTCCCAGCTCCAGAGATTTCAACCATGAATGTCACTGCACCTCTTGGGCAGCCCAGAGAGACAAAGTGCTTTACTTGGTGCTCTGGCCAAACCAGCTGCCTCTCCACCTTTCCCTCTCCATACCACCTCTCCTAATTTGAGCCATGTTTTCATGCCAAAGCAGATGAAAAATGCAGCTGGTGAGGGCTGAGAGGTTGTTGAGAAGGTGGAAAATGAGGCCTGAAGAGGTCAAGGATGCAGCCAAAGAGGGAAGTTCCATGAGGTGGAGGAGATTTGCTGACCCAGAGCAAGGCAGTTTGGATGTGGCAGAGAATCTGTGAAAGGAAAGCACAGCCTGCAGTGGGTGAAGGCAGGAAGGATATTGGCACAGGGGTGTTCAAATGAAGCATAGCAAAGCAAGGCAGGGAACAGTAAATTTAGTTATAATGGGTAGGAAAGGCTGAACCATTCATTTGTCACATCCTTTCAGTACCTTGCTTATGAGAAGTCAGAGTGCCATTTCTCCATCATGGAAGATTATTTTTAGACCCATAAAGCACATGGGTAGAGAGATGCAAAATGAAAAGTAGCCCATAACACAGAGAATGTCCCAAATTCATCCCTAGGGCACCTGTATCAACTGCAGTGGAAGATTCCCACCAGAGGTTCATTCAGACCTGTATTAGAAGTGCACATCTGTGCAGTGTTTGGCTTTTGAGTCAGGAACTTCTCACCAAGCCTGAAATGGGGAAAAAAAAAGTGCCTCTAGTTATAGACACCAAATAAAGCAGAAAACAAGCATTATTATCTCAGGTGATTTAGGGCAGAAATTTTATTAGATGTGAAATTCTGTCCCTGTTAGTGCAGAGTTAAATAAAACTCCAGAAAGTAAAAGGAGGGAGAGTCATGTTTTGGGACCGTGCCTCGTTCCGGGCCTTCGGAATCAAATCTATGCAGTCTCCTGATTAAAACAACAGACTTCTGCAAACCTTCAGACCTTGGAAGAAGAAACCACCTTCCACACAGCCAGACTCTCAAGTGGTTGGATTTACTAAGTGCATAACTTCTCACTATTTATATTTTAAATCAAAAATTTCTTTCTTCCTTCTTCTCTGCACGCATATGTAAGGATTTAAAAAGTGGAGATCTGGATTCAAAGCAGCTATAAAAACCCCAATTGATTTATCCCTCTGTGATGCAGGGACTCCTGTCCTGAACAACATGCAGAAGTGGCTGGGTAGTCCAGCTTCAGGTGACACCCTCCAGGCCCTTCCCTCCAAGCAAGAAAGCTCAAAGAATGGGGAATGATTCCAGATGGCTCCAGAAGGGCTACAGAAACCACGAGGAGGGTGACACAGGCACAGCCTGGCTGCTGCAGGGAGGCTTGTGTAGGGGGTGAACACTCCCAAAAGCTGTACCTCTGTTCTTTGGGTAGTTTGGGAAAACAGATCTCCAAAACAGTCTCATGTTCAGGAGCTGTAGACTATCCAAAAGCTATCAAGCAAATCCTAAGGTGACTGAGTGCTGTCTCATTTCCAAGATAAGGGGTTTAACGTTGTATTGAAAAATTAAAGGCTTTCCACCATGAAGGCTGGTTGGAATTGAATCCAACACAGCACCAGTCAGACAACAACTTCTCAGTCTCCCACTTTTGTCCCAGGTAGATGAAATCAGCAATGCTTCCTCAAAGTCATTGCAGTTCTGAGGAGTAATGGATCTGAGGGTATCCCAGATGAATTTTTCTTTTTTAATCCTTGAGATGTCCCCATTTCCAGTTTCCTCACAGCACATAGTGAGGGGCTCTGTTTATGAGAACACTGCTGTTGATATCAGAGCTCATTACTCCAGAGCCCAAAGCTTTAAGGAAAAACACCCAGTATCACGAGACTTGAAATGAAGAAAATGAGCTCATACCCCAGAGATGTCCAGCTGGGAGATTCCACTTTATGGAAACACTGTACAAATATCTCCAAATGACTTGGGCACCAACATCCCACCTCCCAACATTTAGTAATAACATAATGGTCCCAATTTTTCCTTCCCTGGCATGGAAAGAGGAAGATCCTTTGCACGTTTCTCCCAACCAAGCAACAACCAGGTTACATCATGACTTTGGTGGCCGAAGCTCCTCACTTTCCTCCCTCCCCCACCCCAGGAACAATGGCTAACTGTTCTTTTTCCATCTATAAATTTGTCTGAGTTAACAGTTCCCAAGATCTGGCAGCAAGCTGGAGCTGGGAGTGAGCTGAGAGATAGGAGAGTGACAGTCTGAAATGAAACACAGAGCTGCTGGGCCTGCAGCCGTCAGACAGGAGCCTGGCTCCCTCCCTTAAAGATTAGCGAGACTCCTTCGCTGGAGCCCTCCGCATTCCCCAAAATCCTAGCAACAAAGTGCTGTCTCTCAGCCGCCAATGAATCATGTGAATTTAACCTTTCACCTGGCCACAAGGAGGTTAATATACCAAAATAGCCCCTTTTTTTTTTTCCTCTTCCCCCATTTATTACCCATAATGGCAACGGGGAGCATGGTGAAAACCCTGCAGAGCTGGAAAGGCTCTGGAAGTGGTTTGACACCAGGCTTCTGCCAGAACCGGGCTGGCGTGCCCAGCATCAGCCCACCAGGCTGGAGTTTGTACAGGGAAATAGTTTCCATTACGCAGTAGAGAAGATTTTTTCCTCTCCTTGCCTGGCTGGTGCCTCTCTGTGCCCTCCAGCTCCAACCCCACAAAGGTTTACCCAAGGCGTCCCCCAGCATGCCCACATGGCTGGATCCTGAGTCACCCACTGCTCCCGCCCATGGAAAAACTCCTGGAGGACTTCCCAGGTGGGGCCAGACCCTCACCCCCTGCGAGATGCTGGGCCCTCCTAGGTCTGTGTATCCCCCTTGGGCTGGAAGTCCTTGTCCTTTGGCCTTGAGGCAAAGTTGGAACCCTCAGTGTTGCCTGCATAAAAAACCCTATGGAGACCACAGTTTGCCTGCCTGCAAAAAAGCAGCGTGGTCTGTCCCTCACAGGGTATTCCCAGCAGCAGGAGCTGCAGCCCCAGCCTGTGCTCCCTGGGTCTGCCATGTCAGCCTGAGGATTTCCTGACTGCTCTGCAACTTGGAGCTTCTGTTAAATCCTCCTCAAAGGAAAAAGAATTTTAAACAATTTGGGTCCAAGTCACCCAAGCACAGGTCACTTTTTGGAGGCACATGACAAATTACCCTTCTGAGGGGGGCACACACTGAAGTTGGCATTTTGTGCCCTTTAAATATTGAAGGAAAAAGGGTGATCTGTGTAGCCGTTTTTTGGCTTGTGAGAGGCTGGAGGAATGGCTGAGACTGAAGCATCCCGGTATAAAGGATCTGTAGGGGACAGCAAGCAACTTCATCTCTACAGGACACCTTTTATTTCCCATGCCAGTGAAATCCTTGTGGTCTAAGGAAGAAAACAGGATCTCAGAGCAAGAGGGGGAAAAATTAAATACTTTCCCCCACCTCTGTCACAGCCCCCTTTCCTGTGAGCCACTGCCACATGCATATAACAGGAGATAAATATTTTTGGCAGAGCCTGCTGTTTATTTAACCCTTTTGAGACACAGCCCTCTGGCATCCTCTCACTCTTTCAGACCCAAAATCCATCTGTCCCTGCCTGGCTGGACTGGGGCAGCTCAGTCCTTGCCCACAGCCTCTCTCCGGACAGGGCCTCCCCCAGCCCTGGCTGTGTCCATCACTTCTCTCCAGCACTGCCTCTGGAATCAGCCTGGCCTTGACTGCAGGAGGTACCTGAGCTTGGTCCTTGGACAGGGACCACCCAATCCCTTGGAGAGTAGGTAGAAAGGGGCTGGGAGGAGGATGGAGGGATACAGACCGGGGAATGTGGACCTGGGGAAATGTCGGCAATGGAGACTGAGGGAAGCTGGAGATACAGACCCTGTTGGTCTCCTCCTGTCCATCTCCCCCTTTCAGAGCCAGGGGAAAGCAGCTCCTGGGAGCTTGCTGTGCAGAGTCAGAGAGCAGCCCCGTGCCACCCACCCGGACTGAGGGGATTAAATATGTGATGGGTTTCCCCTTGCACTGGGTGGCTTGGGATGGGGGGATCGGAGAGGGACCGGTGCCGGCGGGGCGTGCGATCCAGGGCAGAGCCCAGCCGCGGGCACCGCCTGGGCTCGATTCTAACATCGGAGCTCACCCTCCCCGCATCCCCGAGGGCACAGGGCTGAGAGACGCCTCTGAGCCCCGGGGGAGGATGCTGCAGTTCGGAGGAGGCAGAGGAAGGAAAGGGGACATAATTAATTGTCACCTCCCAGTGCTCTGAGGGGAAAGGTAACCGTAGTTTCCACGCTCGGGGTGAGCCTTGCTGCCCTGCCCGGTGCAGCAGGAACGGGAACGCTTCTGCCCTTCTTTCTCCACTTGGCTTTTCTTTTTTTTTTTTTCTCCTTGGCTTTTCCTTGGGGGAGGGGGAGCTAAAAGCCCCCTCCGGGACAGCGCAGGACGCTCCCACGCGTCCGCCCCGCGCAGGACTCACAAATCAGCCGGAGCAGGATTAGGGCCGAGGGGCCGGGGCGCCGGGCAGTCTGTCCCGGCCCGGGGGAGCCTCACCTGGAGGGGTCAGGGCTCCCTCGGGGCCGTGCCGAGCCGCACCGGCCCCTCTGGAACTCACCCGGAGCCAAGCTCCGCCTGGACGGTGCGGTGAGGGGGTACGGGGAGCCTTTAGGAAAAGGTTGGTCACTTCCTAACCTCCTCAAAATAAGTGTTAGAATCCCCCGGGAAGAGCAGAGCCGGGTCCGACTCAGCCCGACAAATGGATCGTGAGCCCGGCAAGGGCCGTGCGCGGGGGTCAAGGCTCCCGGAGGTACCGCCAGGGTACCTCTCCCGAGAGGCCTTCCCGTCTGCCCCACCACCAAACTGGGATGGAAAAGAGGGATCGGGGTTTTCGGGCATCACCCTCACCGGTGCTGTGTTAAGAATGTTGTATCTAATCCTCTCCGTGAGCCCGGCAGGGGTGTGCGGCCGCTACGCCGGGGTGCCCTCGGTGGGGCAGCGAGCAGCGGGAGAGCCCCGGGCTCCCCGTGTGCCCCACCCCGGTGTGACTTCCCCGGCGCGGTGCGAGGGCTGCGGACCGGGCATTGCCGCTGGCACCGCTGCCACGCTAGCACCTTCCCTCCCACTTCATTTAAGCATCGCCCACCGGGGTCTTCCTCGCAGGAGCACCCCCGGACCCCCTGCCTGCTCCTCTGTTACCGATCACAGTCCGAAATCCTACAAACACCCCGAACCACGGGACCTCCCACGCCGTGGACGCCCCACGCAGTCCTCACGCGTGGGTGACACCATCCCGGGCCGGTGCCCAGCGGGGACTGGCATGTGGGGCCAGTCTGGGGGCTGGTGCTGGAACCCCCGGTGTTGGAGCACCTGCCCAGCGCTGATCCGCGCCCGCGGGCGCTGCTGGCGCGGCTGCGGGAGGAGCCGCTCCTTGGACCCGCCGCCCCTCACCGTGGCCTTGGCTGGGGCGAGAGTCCCGCAGCCCCGACACCACCGGAGGAGAAAATGCGTTGAAAAACTAGATAAAAAAAAATTAAACAGAAAAACCCAACAGCTGAATGGGTCTGACCACAGGTCCGCGTGGAGGTTTTCGTGCATGGTGGTTTCCTCCACCGTGAACGCGCTCACCAGGTACATCCCTCCGAATTTAGTTTATTTCTACGTGTTCACATTTCTTTGAACTCCAGAAGCGATTAGAGAAGGCAGTTCATACGCCCTAAAATAAAATATATATATAATAAATTATTGTTAAGTAACATCTTGAAATTGTGAAAACTGGAAACCCACGCAAAACGAAACGA
>VXAC01000096.1:96946-180823 GCA_013399225.1 Rhipidura dahli
GAGCGGGCCAGGGCGGGATGCTCTTGCGGGGTTCGGCGGGTCGAGCTCTCCGTTCGCACGGAGAGGCCTGGCCGAGGGTTATTGCGCTTTTTAACAGGAAAGCGGCAGCGCTGGTGGCTAGGGGACACCGGGGATGCTCCCGATCCTGGACCGCTGCCCAGATCTGTCGGGACCCCGCTCCCGCAGGGAACCCGAGGGGCCGCAGCCGGCCACATCCTCGCCAACAAGGCCCCGAGCTGAGCTCCAGGCCCTGGGTTCCGAGAAAAAAAAAAAAAAAAAAAAAAAAAAAAAAAAAAGACAGGGAAGGGGAAACCTTAGTGGAGAAAANAAAAGAGACGGGAAGGGAAATACTATTGAGAAAAAAAAATTAATTGTTGGAGTGTTTTTCCGGCCCCTTGGAGGTGCCCAGGCGGGCGGCGGGGCTGGGGGAAGGTGCCGGAGGGGTCGCTGCCCTTTCCAAGAAGGTTAATTCTCGCATTGGCTGAGAGGAAAGTTTAAAGGAAAACAAAACAAAGAAAAAAACCTTACAAATTTCAGGCCCTGCTTGAGGCAGGGAAGAGGCGTTTTCGGCGGGGGAAAGGCCGTCGGGTCGCCGGTGTGTGCGGGTCTCAGCCCGCTGCTCTCGCTTCTCCCTCCAGGTTCCTCTGAGTGAGCCCCTCGGCACCGCCGGGCCGCAGCCGGCCGGGCCCTGAGCAGCCGCCGCCTCCGAGGACGGAACATGTATCAGGGTCTGGCCCTCACCCCCAACCATGGCCAGTCGGCTTATTCCCACGACTCCAGCAACTTCCTCCACTCGTCGGCCGGCTCGCCTGTCTACGTGCCCACCACCCGGATGCCCTCCGTCCTCCAGACGCTGCCCTACCTGCAAGGCTGCGAGCCGCACCAGAGCCACCTCGGCAACCCCCCGGGCTGGGGGCAGAGCGGCGGCGAGGCCGCGGCTTTCAACGCCGGCAGCCCCCACCCGCCGTCGGGCTTCTCGTACTCGCACAGCCCCCCGGGCAGCAGCCCCTCGGGCCGCGACGGCGCCTATCAGGGGTCCCTGCTGCTGGGCGGCGGGGGCCGGGAGCAGTACGGCAACGCCTTGGTGCGCTCCGTTAACGGGTCCTACTCCAGCCCCTATCCCGCTTACGTGACCCCCGAGATACCGCCTTCCTGGACGGCCGGACACTTTGAGAGCAGCGTGCTGCACAGCCTGCAGACGAGGCAGGCAGCCTTGCCCGGCCGCAGGTCCACTTTCGGTAGGTCGCCGCCGCCCTTCTGCGACATCTCGGGGCGCCGGGTGGGAGCCATCCGCATCCCAATGTCAAACCCCATCCCCGGGATGAGCTGTCCCGCTGGCATTCCTGACGGGAGAGGAGAGGATGGTTTTATCCAGGGATGGGGAGATGGTTCGGGAACGGGGTATGTGCGGCTGACCCTGCACAGAGGTGGGATAAGGGAGGGGGGTGCGTGTGTTACAAGAAGGGCAAAGACCACGTTTCAAAGCAGAGCAATTCCCCCGGAGGACAGAGGAGCAGAGGCCGTTCAACCCCTTCCCTCTCCACCCCACCGCCACCCCCTTCCACGATATCTCCTTCCCACAATATCGACTTTGTGCCTGTGCTTCAATACTTACCCTTGTGTTTAAATTAGCGGGGCAGATTTATAGCTCCCTCCCTTTTAAGTAATTTATTGTGGTAAATTAGTTTATATTTGAACAGACTCTAGGTCTCCTCATTCGCCTTCGCCCAAACAGGTCCGTAGCTGCATTGCTCTGCGGCCTTTGGGGAGACACCGAAAGGCGCTCAGGCGTTAAACAATAAACTCCAATTCCTTTGCATCCACACCGAGAGTCCTTTTAAACCAAGCTCTGAGCAAATAAAGTTTTGGGCTTGATTTAACAGGACTCTTCGTGCGCGGGGTTTATAACCCCAGGGGCACTCCAGCAGCCTCCTCCGGCTGTGGTTTGCAGAGTCTTTTAAAAGCCACTTCAAGATCTCAGCCGCGTTATCATCTTTACTGCGGTGAACAGAATTATCTTATCTTCACCCGAAGAACAAAGTTAAAGCAGGGAAGCAGCCCCCTCCCCACCGAGCTGCCTCCCCGGCTCGGCTTTTCCTCCCACGCCGGAGGTGCTGGGCAGCGGTTTCTTTCCAGGATTTTCTCTTTGTGAAAATCCGATGCGTTGTGCGGGAAAGGATCGTCCTGCTGAGGGAGGTGATGCCTCAGAAATCTTTTCTGCACTTCGAATTCGGTGCTTTAGGATCCAGGGTAGCGACTGCCGTCCTCTCTACCGTTTATTTTTGCTCTTGGATAGTGTAAACTCTCTCAAGTAGTCTAAACTATTCTTTCATTCTTTTATCTTTTTTTTTAATTTAATGAGTTACTGCAATATGGGTTTTTTTACCTTTTCTCTTTACATTCTATTTCTATTTTCCATTTTCCTCCTTTTAAAGTTTTGCTCTTTTTCCTATTTCTTTCTGTTGCATCATTACTAATCTGATCGAAGATTTTAAAAATTAATAATAAAAGCTATTTTTCCTCGTAAGAAAAGAACGGAAAAGATATGTTATTTTTAAAAAGAGGAAGAAAAGCTGTAGGAGGAAAAAGATCGACTCTCGATTGAGAGGTGCCCCGGTTTCCCTCCGAGCTCCCCGTTTGCCGCTGAGCCGTGCTCGGGGCAAGGATGGACCGCGGACGGTGCTCCGCGGCTCCTTTCCGGGAATTTCTTTTTTCCCGGGGACAGAAAAAGTGAGGAAGAGCCTCTCCAGTAGGAATTGGGGCAGAGGGAGGCCGGTGATGCTCTCCTGCGGAGCCCGGGAGCCCCGCGGGTGCCAGCCCGGAGTCGCTCGGCGGGCAGCTCTGAGCCTTCCCCGGCCGGGCAATCCCGGAGAGCCAGCGCCTGGGTGTGTTTCATGATGGAAATCAGGAAAATCGCCCCATTTTGCCCCCTCTCCCATTATTTTTGTACTGTCGCACTCTCCCGCTGATGACCCTGCGTCTCCTCATCCCAGTGAGACCCCAGCCACATTCGGCCCTTTGGCGTCTTTTGGGGGAGGGATGGGGGAATAGGCGGTCTTTGAACAAAATATTAAATGATTAAGGTGTGGAGGGAATAAAGGGGTTTGGTTCACACTTCTAGGGTGGAGGTAAACACCCTCCGGCCCATTTCCCCTAGTAATGGGCACAGAGAATTGGAGACCCTCTCCCGCAGGGTCCCGGGTGCGCTGGGGATGCCTCCTGACCCTCACGCCGCGGGCGTTTCTTCCAGAGTACCTGGAGGAGTTCCCCGGGGATGGCCGGGAATGCGTGAACTGCGGAGCCATGTCCACACCGCTCTGGAGGAAGGACGGCACCGGGCACTACCTGTGCAACGCCTGCGGGCTCTACCACAAAATGAACGGCATCAACCGGCCTCTCAAGCCGCAGAAGAGGCTGGTAAGAGGGGCCGGGGTCCCCTGCTCCACCCGGGGCTGGCTGGAGGGCAGGGGACGGGGGACTGTCGCAGTGCCTGTGCTGTTGGGATCACTGTACTTGTGTTAGGGTCTGTATGATCCCCTGTCTTCCCACAGATTAAGTGGGAACACTTAATTAAGCCAGGACACCCTTGTTGAGGTGCAGAACCGGCTGTGGTCAGGGGGAAAGGGATAACACCAGACGGGTTTCTGCCCTGGCACGAGTGATGGGCAGTGGAGACAGAGCCGCAGGGACTGGAGGGGTCCCAGAGCTGCACAGAGGGTCTGCACCAGAGGCGAGCAGGGACAATCAGTCCTGCCTGTGGCTGGGACTCTGCGGGCTTCCCCTGGCTCTGTTCCTGCACTGGGTGTGTTGCTTTGTGTTCTACAATTACTACTATTATTATTACTATTGCTATTATTATTATTAATATTTTTATTAATATAATTATTATTATTTCCTAGTTCTCCATGCAGACACACACGGTCTAGGCAGAGCAGTTGAACAGGAGGCAGGGTTTGTCTTGAGCTGGCCCGGTGGGTTTGTGGCTGCCCACAATGGGAGCAGGATGGGGCCCTGCTCCCCGCTGCCTTCACCCTTCTGCCTATGGGGAAAATATGGGGTTTGGCAGTTCCCAGTTTGCCTGCTGGTTGAAGAATTAATTCCCTGTGTCAGTGTAATAATGGGCTTCCTCCGATTGGGATCCCATGGTGAGAGAGGAAAGGCACGTCCTTTTTTCTGTTTTGTGGAGTCGCTTTGAGATGTTTAAATTTGGTGGTAACAGTTTTGGTTTTAGAACTTGTCATCAGGCGCTGTCATTACAAACAGGATGTTTGTAGGAGCTGTGCTGGGGAACAGCTGGGAGCTCCTTGGGCTTTCACTCAGGGTGTATTCCTGTAGTTATTTTTTTTTTAATTGCAAAACAAATTATTAGCAATAACCCAGCAGTGGCAATTTTCTGTGTAAGAAAATCAGTAAGGAAAAAAGAAAAGGTTGTGATTGAGCAACATGTTTCATTCTGATTCCGACCCTCGGAAATGTAGTTCTGGATCTGCAAACTGAAATGAGTAGTAGCTCCATGGGAAATCCCCATGTTTTTTTCATCATTTTAAAATCGAGGCATTCATGTGAAACATTTAGCATTATCCAACAGGGTTTGCCTGTCTCTCCAAAATCCTTCTGTCTCCCTAAATGTGATGATATGAAATCTGCACCCCCCGTCGCTGCTGTGCTGCAAATCTCAGAGTTACGCTGCTGATTTCTTCAGAGCAAACACGATCTGTTCATAGAGAGAGGTGCAAACCAGTTCAAACCTAACTCTGCATTTCAGACTGGCATCCAAATGTGTCACTGGATGAATTTCTAGGGGATTTTTGAGCAGCTTTTCCCTGAGGGAACTGGAGACATCTCACTGCTATTCCATATTTTATTTCAGTACATGGGAAGGGAGACAGCCGTGTGCTGCCTGCACCCTGCCTGAGCCTCGTCGGTAGCACCCATCAGGCTTTTTTCCACAAACATTTCACCAAAATTTTCTGGTGGAAAACACTTGTTTGCAAAATTAGACCATTTCCCAGTGATGAGCAAATATAGTTGTGAATTACCAAAGTACCTCCAATCTTTTTTTATTATTTTGGCACTAAATACAATAATGATAAAGCTCAAATAAAAGAGCTGATCCTTGTCCAGGGGAAGCGTTTTGCTAGGGTTGAAATACTTGAGGGGATTTTGGTTTGTGGATTAGAAAAGGGGCTGCAATTTTGACTTTCCATCCTGACTTCAGAATGAAGCATTTTGAAACCCTGGGTTTTCCCAAGGCTGTGAAATGTCTTGTTGCAACAAGTTCTGCCCTATTGGAAGAAGAGGGATCTACTGGAGATGGGCGAGAGGGTGCCAGCTCTGGGAGCCGAGCAGTGAATGCAGTGACTCCACGGCTGTAGGAGCAGTGAAATCAGTTTTCACAGCACAGTCAAACACAGGCACAGGAAAGAAAAAATGGTTGCTTTCATCCTTTACGTTACGACCTTTGTTCTGTACGTAGACACTGCACTGGGAGGTATTCTGACTTCTGTTTTCACAAAGCAAAGTCCCCCAGAAGAGAGCACAGCACGGCCCAGATAACATTGCAGGAATGATGTCCTGCAGCTCAGCCTGCTCATGCATGGGAGAGGGAGAGCAGCAGCAGTGGAGTTTCCACTTCATTTTTCGTTTCCTTTTTTTTGAGATAAGGGCAACATCCTCTACACAGCAGGGACAGCCATTCTGCTCCAGCCAGGGTCTGGATTCAAAGCGCTGTGGCTTTCAGCAGGGAGGGTTTGTGTCACAGGAGGACTGAGGCAGCACTTTATTTTAGGCAGCACCTTTTCTAGCCAAAGTTTCTCGGTGTGTTTCACGAGATGGCATCTTAGACCTAGTCTGAAAAGCCAAATCACTTTTGGGACCAGGAGCAGCTGGTGGAGTTTCAAGGCTCGTTCTATTTCTCTTGTTAGGAGGGGATCTGCCCTGCACGTTGCAGTGCAGGAGGGGCAGATGCAGCAGAATTCTGAGCTGAAGGACTAATCTGAATTTTTACAGCTTGGCTCAGAGGATATTTTTCCACCTCGGCCCAGGAGGAATTTTTTCAGCCCATCATTTTTTACGGTTTGCAGTGTGCAGTGGGTTTGGTGACACTTTGGGGGAAGGTGGGGATGGGATTGATCACAGCCCTTGGACAATCCAGCCAGACCCCAACCACCCAGTGCTCATGGTGTGTGCCTTGGTTTTCTTCTGCCCCTCAGTTCTTGCTGCTCCCTCATCCTCCAAGGTGCAGGTTTGCCCAGAGCCAAAGTGACAAAGGCAAATCTCAGAGGATGCTGCTGCCTTTGGCTCTGAGCCTCGGATCTCCCCACTTCCAGGAGCTGAGCTCAGATATCTCAGCATGCTTTGCTTCAACTTCTTTCCTGTAAACCACCAGTCCCCTCGAATCTGCTGGAAATAGGGGCAGAGAAGCATTGATTGAATCTGGGGGTGCAGTGCATTTTTTTTTTCTGTGAAACCCGGTGGTTTCTTTTCTGCCTTTGAAAAGGTGGTAAAGCAAAGTCCCTGACAGCTTGGTCTCCCCCAGAAGGACCTGCCCTGCTGGCTTTGAATTTTTTGGGTTCTCCAAGCAGCTCTCACATGCAGTTAATTCAATAGGCACCAACTCACCATTCCTTGAGCTTATCAGCAGCACTTGGCTGTCAAGCCAGGTCTGTGAAGAGTTTTTGTTTGAGTGTATGGTGCATTTGTATAAATAAACACTGAGCACAATGTTGAAGTCAACAACTTCCTAGACAAGGTCAGAATGGTACAAAGGCAGTGGGGTGGAGGCAGGCAGAAATACATTTTCTTTCAAGAGAATTGCTGGGAAACCAGAAATCATGTATTGTACCCTCGTCCTTCAGTGAGCAGTGGTAGCCTTGACTGTCTCTTGCTTGCTAAGCTGGCAACTTGTGGTGCAGGGGCAGGTTCTCATAGGGTTTCTGAAGTTTAAATTGTAATTTTGGTGGTGGAGGATGGTTTCTTCCCTCCCTGGCTGTGCGAGGGGGAGCCAGCCTGCAGAGTGACATTCAGGATGTGTAGAAGGCACTCATCACCATCAGGAAGCCCACGAGCAGGTTGTGATGCAGGGCTGGCAGGGTGGGCAGAGCTCAGGCACAGCTGGCATTGCCCTTGGGCCACCAGAGCCATAGGTCTCACTGTCATCTCATCTGCAAGTTGTGGACACAGCATCCTGTGAAACAGGGAGAGTGTGTCCCTCCCGCACAGGGACCTGTGGAGGCCCAGAAAACTGGAGACTTTTGAAAGGGCTTTGTGTTGGCCTTTCCCCATCTGCAGGCGAGGACAGATTGCAGCAGTTGTCCCAGGGCTGAGTGCCTCCAAACTCCCCTCTGTGCCCAGCAGGAGCTGGACCTCAGAATCCTTGCATCCATCAGGTGCTCAGCACCTGCCTCTGCTCCCATCAGAGCCGAGGTCCCCCCTGGTTGCAGGGATGAGCAGCACAGCCCTGGCAGCTGAAAGGCTCTCAGGGCACTCTGTAGCTGCCCCAGGATCTTGCTGTGACACCAAGTCCCTTGTTAGGGACAAAGGTAGTTGTCTCATCCTCTGTGCCAGGCTTGTCAGCTCACACCTTGGTGTATTATTATTTTTGCCTGGTTATTTCTTGCAAGCTGAATAACTCCCGAAGTGATGCCATTATTTACAAGACGTAGTGGAGACCTCTTTGCTGAGCAACGAGTGAATCAAACTTAGGGCATGTCACTTGTGCCTCTTGAAATTCAAAGCTGGTCTTTATTTGACTGCTAACCTTGTAAAAACATTTCATTTTTATTCCTACTCTTCCCACCTCATTCGTTATATTGCTCAGTGAGGATATCAAGCAATAATGGAAAAATAAACAAACAGGGAGATCTTTATTGCCTCCATCACCTTTTGTCTGCCTTTGAGCAGATTCAAAGTGATTTTTCTGAGAGCAGAAGAACTTATTTAGACACCTGAATGGGGAGAGCCTGAGATATTACTTATGCCACAGGTATCTTACACTTAGTGAGGTCTTTTATTAAAATAGTTTCAATACCTGGTGTTAAGAGACTCTCAAATGAAACGCCTATTGAGCTGACAAGTCTGTATAAAGAGAGATGGGAACTATCCAGGGGCTTGGAGGGAAGTTGTCAGAAATGAGTTTGCTGCTTCTGCCAGAACATTTTCCTTCTCCATTTGGAATTATCAATGTTTCAGAGCCAGCAATCACTGCACTCACAAAATATGTCGTTAATTAATGTCTGCAGGGTGTTTCTAGAGCCCATAAGAGAACAGGTTATCTATGAGACTTGCAGAATAACCTCCCTTGTCTCACCATGGACCTGTTCAGTTGGTTCTGCTCATTTCAGCCAACTGATTCCAGTTGTCTTAACAAAGAGATTAATTGGGATGTTTCTAACTTTAGTGGTAGTTCTGAGTGCAAGAAAACAGAAGAGCTCACTTAAAGCATGAATGTTCTTCATGCATTTAAAGCCTGGCTGGCATTTTCCATCTCTTTCTCCATCTGAGTGGAGTGGATCTCCTGGAGAGAGGTTCTCTATGCTCTGAGTCCTGATCATTTCCAGCAGATTTGTTGGAAGTTTGTGAAATTAGTTGCAAGGATATTTTCCAGGTTTATCAATCTAAAAAAAAATTAAAAAAAACCAACCCAGACCAAAACAAAAAACAGAAACAAAAACAAACAAAAAAAGCCCCAAACTAAACAAACACTTGCAAATTAGGGTGATCTCATTTGAATGCAATTTCTTTGATCTGAATTTGGCTCCAGCGCGTGTTTCACATTTCCCGGGAATACGGTGTACTTGGAGATCTCATTTTTATAGGAAAAGCAACTTCCCAGTTCACCACTCCTGTGTGTGCACTCACGTGTCTGTCTGCTTGTTTTGAAGTCTTCATCGAGACGTGCTGGCCTTTGTTGCACTAATTGCCACACCACCAACACCACCCTGTGGAGGAGGAACGCCGAGGGCGAGCCCGTCTGCAACGCCTGCGGCTTGTACATGAAGCTCCACGGGGTGAGCAGAACATCCACCCCATGAGGGACCCTCTGGGCTGTGGGGTCACTGCCCAGAAGCTCTGGGAGATCAGCTCTGCAAGGACCAGCCTCTGGACTGGACCCAGAAGAGCTGTGCCGTAGTCCCATCTCCTGGAGCAGTTAAAAGCTCGGTCTACTGGGGTTCCCCAGGGTGAGGCTGGGGGAGTACTGGAATGCTCTCTGCTTGCCCAGAGATGTGGATGCTCCATCCCTGCAAGTGTCCAAGGCTGGGCTGGGTGGGACTTGGAGAAACCTGGGACAGTGGGATTTGTCCCTTCCCATGGCAGAGGAGCTGCAGCTACATGATCTTTAAGATCCCTGCCAACCCAAACCATCCTAGGATTCCATGAAAAGAAAGGTTACCAGGCTCCAGTAGCTGGAGACTGAAGCTCCCCAAACCCAAACTGAGATAAGGAACGTATTTCTTCTCTATGTGTTAATTAAGGACGTGTGAAGTAGGCTGCAGAGCCCACATGGAGGCTGATAACATTTACCCACAGAGGATGGGATCTGTTGGTGACACATCCTTCAGCCAAAGAGGAGACTCCATCCTCCCTTCTCCAAATTTCTGCCATAAAGGCTGAAGCCTATTCACCCCATGCCCATTCCCTCTGAGCCCTGTAGGCTCTTAGTCTGTCAGTGTAATTTAATAGGGCCCTGTCATAAAGGTCACTAATAAATCAGGAAAAGAAAAATAGGAAATAAAGGAAAAAACACAATTTGTGGGAAAGCCTTAGCTGTTAGCCTTATACATCTTCCAGCCAAGGCCTGATGCAGAGAAAAATAGCTCTTAGTGAAGGACAAGGACTTTAGGTGCTTTGCATGACCTACAGCACAGAAACAGGAGAGCAACGCATGCGGGAAGGAGCTGAATGAAATACAATGTTAATGATTCCAAACTTTATGAATGTCAAGGTACCACGACCTCTGGCCATGAAAAAGGAAAGCATCCAGACGAGGAAAAGGAAGCCTAAAAACATTACCAAAGGCAAAGCCTCAACAGGTACAGTGCTGCTATGATCCATCCTGGGGCCTTGGAGCACAGTTCACTTCAACGTGTCTTCTGCAGGAAATTATGATCATTAAAAACTAACATGATTTTTCCCCCTGATGATTACTTTAGATCTAGGGCCTGTATTTATGCATTGACCTCCTTTGATAGGAGGATGCTTGGGAGGACATCTCAGTGCTGTCATATTGTTGAGAGGTTCCTCTGGGCTGTGGGCACCTGGCTCCAGTGCAGCAGTGCTCATGTTCAAGAAGATTTGGGCTAAATTAAATAAAAGGGGGAAAAAACACTGCCAGATTTTGAAAGGATTCCCTACTCCTCCATCAGACTCTTGACAGACAAATACAAAGCATTTTCTGACAGAGATGTAGTAGAAAGAGAACAGTAGGGTCATTCTGTGAGATGTCACGGTTGCCATTAAAATAGAAATATCTATTTTTTCGAATTTTAAGAGCAGATTTGCACCCACATTGCTTCACTGCCCTCTACCAATTGTCTTCCAGGATCCACAACTTCGGCCACTAACTCCCCTTCTTCCATTACCAACTCAGACAGCACGGTCACTTTAAAGTCAGAGCCCAGCACAACCTCACAGTACCCCGGACAAACCATCGTGTCAGTGTCCCAGGTAAGGAGCAGGGCCCAGAGCCATCACCTGCTGGGGTGGATGATCCACACACCTCCACGGCCGCTGCCCTGGGGGGCCTTGATGAGGTTAAGCAATTAATTCATTGTGCTGTGGCCGCCAGCCTGATGGGCTCCCTCAGGCTGAGCAAAGCAGGGAGCGTCAGCCGAGCGGCTGTGGATGAGAAAGGTCTCCAGCCTGTTGGCTTCCCACTGGGTTTCTCATCCTGCAGTGGGGAACTGGGGTGTCCAAGCTCTGCTGCAGCTTCAGTGCAGAGCTGAGTTTAATTCCCATCCCCTGCCCTGAAAGCACAACACTGCTGAGGTGATGAGATCAGCCCAGGGTGGAATCCTCTGTAGCTCCCAAGAAAAGGATCTCTGGGCTTTTGTTTTCTGCACCTTACAGCCCTGAGGTGCTCAGTGGCCACAGAGCTGTGATGGCGTCAGAGGCCCCACTTCTGTCCCAAGTTTTTCTTAGGGACTGGTTGCTATTTCATCTTGGTGTAGGGAAAAAAAGGCTCTATGTACACATCAAAATTTTGTGGCCCAACAGTGTGTTTATGCAGAGTCTAAGCCCTCCCTTAACTGGACATGTGTGCATGGAGGGGAAGCTCAGCCCCAGCACCCCAGGGCCTGGCACAGCACCAGTTACACCATATGGAGTAAGGAAATTTTTTTGTTTGAAACCAATAAATCTGGTTTGTGCCGCGCTCTGAAAAAATATACACACACCTAAAGATCTCCAAACTGGATATATTTAATCAGTGAATAAATGCAGGTGGGCCCTGGGATGCATCCTCTTTGCCTGGTCATTGTGGTTGCATCGAGGGTGCAGCACCCTTCCAGCTCAGCTCTGGACCGCTCTGTAGCATCAGGGATAACCCACCCTGTCCATAATCCATCCTAGCCCTACCTCTGCATTATGACAGGTGGTTAATGACAGCGTTTGAGGCTTTCTAACATCCCTGTGCTTCCCTCCCCGGGGCAGGCACAGAGCCAGTCGGACGAGGCGCTGGCCGGCGGCCACGGCGAGTTCAAGTTCGAACCCGAGGACTACACCTTCTCCCCCGGGAGCATGGCCCCGCAGCCCGGGCTGAGCGTGCCCCTCCGGCAGGACTCCTGGTGCGCCCTGGCGCTCGCCTAGGAGCCCCCAGGCTCCAGCAGAAAGCCTCGGGACCAACGCTTTTGGCTGTGGGATGGGCAGGAGGATGAGCTGCCCCAGCGCCCCGGGACTGCGGGGGGTCGAGCCACAGCCGCAGGACAGGTTTCTCTCGAAGGATGCCCATGGAAAACACCAGCTGGATGGATGGGGCTGGGATCTGGGATGACCCTGCTGTGGCACCAGCTCCCCAAAAAGCTCATCCTTCCCCTGAGCGAGCCAGGGCTGCCTCCCCAAGGCTGGAACCTCGGGGCTGCCTCCGTTTTCCCGGGGAAAGCCTTCCTCCTCTGAGACGAAACCAGCAAATAAATGCATCCCAGAATCTATGTTTATTGGCAGTGATTTCTCCCTCCTATGACTCCACCGTGTGCAATTTATTCCACTTTCCAATAAAAGACTGTAATATCATGGCACCAAATAACTTAATTTTATTAAAATGTAAGCTACGTGGCCTGCCTTATGTTTTATTGGCCACAACAGGAAGAAAAGAGAAAAAAAAAAAGGCAACAGTTGTTTTAAACATTTACTGTTTTATATTAAAAGCGATCATCTCTATAGAGTGTTAGCTTCTGAAGTGTTTTGTGTATCAACACTGAGCTGATGAGTCATACATGAAATAAACACGCTGCTCTTCCCTTTCCAGCTCCAAACAAAGAGGTTTTTATTATTATTTTAGGCAAACAACATGACAAAAATGGTCAAAACCTCCCAATAATAAAAGAATACTAAAATGCCGTTTTTTTCTTTTGTATTTCCTGATTGGTTTTGATGTTGCCAAGTCTGAACGTTAGAAAATCAGAAGTTAGTCCTCCAAAACTTAAAAGAAGGGCTTGAGGGACTCAAAAATAAGGGGTGTATTAGAGATGTAATTGTTTGAATCCAGTTTTGGGGATGTTTTGAGTGGAGGATTTCCAACTTTCAGCCATGCAGAGCAGATTGCTTTTTAATTATTTTAATGAAGGCCAAGTGAAAAACAAATTCTTGGAGCTGAGCTGTAGCAAAAGATCTTCAATGATGCAAAACCCACACCACACTTCCAAAAAGCTGGCAACAGCATGTTTCTGCAGCATCTCAGAAATGGGGAATGGGGAGATATGCTCTGTAAGAGGATCCTGAAAGTCCCAAGGAACCTGGAGATGAGTAGACCACATTGAAGAGGAGAGAAGAGTGGGAAATGAAGGGAGAGCAAGGTCATGAAGTTACTTATGGCCTACTTTATTTGTTATTTCTAAATAAAATCCCCAGTCTCTCTGTACAGCTATTTATGGCCAGGAAACTGTCAAGTGATAGTTCCTTAATATAGAAGTTGACCTGTCCAGGGCTTCCTGGAGCAACTCTTCCTCTTGTCAGAAGAGATGGATCGCTTGATTTTTATTATAAACAACAGGCTAAAGAGGATCAGGGAGAGTGAATCTGACATCAAGTCACAACTCAGCTGAGATGGAGGATGATGCTTTCCACCATGCAACCCTCGCTGGAGGAAAGGAGATGCTCCAGGCACTGGGGAGCACCGGCCCCTGCAGGGGCTGGTCTGTGTGGCCATGGTGGGGGTTCAAGCCACCCTTTTATCAAAGCCCATGGGTTAAAACTGTCTTTGGAGGAGTATTTCTTGTGCCTCCAGAGCTTCCCTAGCAGCCTGCATGATGCCAAGCTCTAGTGCCAAGGCAAAGGCTGTCATGGAATGGCATCCCTGCAGCACCAGGCCAGCGCTGGCACACCATGTTTGCAGGGCCAGGCTCTGACCCTGGATCTACATCTCCACCATTTGTTTTTCCACTCTCTGGACGGCCAACATCCACAGCAGAGCCAGGCACAGCCAGGCAGCAGATAAGCCAACAGCACGAGGCTGGAGGGTAACACCATCCCCAAGCCCAGCCCGAGCTGTGCCTCTGGGAGGCAGGGAAATGGGTGATGTGGCCCGAGCTCAGGCGACCTGCTGGCGCCCGGGGTGATGTGTCAAGGCACAGGCTGGCAAGAGGCAGCAGAGCCCTGGGGAAAGAGCAGCACTCCTGGGCAGCTCCCCAAACTCCAAACCCTGCAGGCAGAAAAAAAAGGCAGCACAGCACAAGTCACCGCAAGATGATTTCTGTGGATGGTGGCAGGGGGTCCTCGCTTTTTCATCTGCGTGACCCCGAGGAGGAGAGTTATTTTAAAGGCAAACAAGGAGACCTAAACAATGCCAAGATGTTGACACCAGTGGCTCCAGAGGTTTTATTTATTGCCTGTTGGTAACCGTTGACCGGGCGTCAGGATGCTCTGGGGGCTGGTGACAGACGAAACGAGGCAGAGGGACAAGAAGTGAAACAACTGGGACATGTGTAATTTTTCCTTCCTGCTCACTCCCTGCCCTCACTGGGTGACATCATCCACAATGCCATTTGTTCATTTCGTGGCTTCCAACCTTTCGCTCCCATTCCCGAGGCAGGAGCCATCCCTGCACACTTGTGCCCCTTGGTCTCCTCCTGGCAGAGGCAATGTGTCTGCCCAGCCCTGTGGGAGAGGGGAAATGCCTTCCCTCCAGGTCCTTGCACCCACAGAGGAGCCAGCACCCCTGTGCAGGCTTGCAGATCCACAACCAGGGGGATCCATGCAAGTTTTTAGCCATTTTACCCCCATTTGCCATTTTGAAGTCCTTCCTTCAGGAATCCATGTCCCTTTGTACCCCCCATTACATGGCAAAGAGGAGCATTTGCCCCAGTAGGTGCGAACAAAAGCCATGGGTAAGTTTGAATCTTCCCAGCTCATGCTGCATCCTCAGTCCTGCTCCTACAGCCTCCTGGTGGCACAGCCCAGCTCAGCCCACAGCGTTTGCTACAGGAATTTGAACGTTTGGGGTGGCAGGATTGAAGAAGATCAGACAGAAAAATGGGAAGTTTGGGAGAACCAGACCCTGCAGCTGGCCAGGATATGGGCTCCCCCCACCCAGGCATTGTCCCACCCCTCCTAGCTCCAGCCAGGTTGGACCCTGCCCGACCTGCCATGCCAATAGCAGCTCTGTCACCTTCAGAGAACAACTTTTTCTTCTCTTTCCTAAACCTTTCTCAGCCCTCTTTATGCTCCCTCCCCTTCCAAGGCATGGGGTGTATCTGCTCTCCTACAGGTCTGGTGGTTTGTGGACAACTATTCTGTTTACTGCTGTTGTACAGCTGCCTTGGAGCTATCAATTGCCTTTGTTCAAAGGTTGCCTGCCCAGATGATTTTACAACATGACTACAATGATTTGCTCCATTTTGCACTTTAAACTGATGCCACGGTGATTTCTACCAAGTCAGCGAGCAAGTAATGAAGCACTTGAGCCTATAAACACATGTTGTTCTTGTTTATTGTCATATTAATAGCACAATAAAAAGCAGTTGCTTAAAAAAAAAAAAAAGTTTGTTTCCTTTAGGTTTCTGAGTGGAAAATGGAAAGTTGTGGTTTCATGTCTGCCGGCCCCCCAAAGCTCTAGACTCTCTAATGGGGTGTCACTTCTATGCTGGAGCACAGAACCATCATTTTTCCTGTGCTGCACACAGAAATGTTCAGCACAACTTGTGTGGCAGCTCAGCCGCTGCCTGGGCTCTGCCTGAATTGCAAATCCCACCCAGCTGGCAGAGGGGTTTGGCTGTTCCTCGCAGCCCCCAGGAGAAGCTGTGCACCAAGGCACTGGTTTGGCTGGTCTGTGCCAGCTGAGGAACAGCCCCACTGTGGTTGTAAGGGATGGAGGCATCAAACTTCCTCTCCTTGGTCCTGTGGTTGAAAAATCTGTGAAGCATTGTGTGCAGCCAAGAGATTTCTCCTGGAAAGAAGGTGGAAGCCAGGTCCAGCAGTGCTCCAGGGATTGAAGGGGTAGAGGGCTCTGTTGCTGGCTTTTAATCTCTCTGGGATTGGTGATACACAGAGGCAAATTCACTGTTCCTTCCCAGTCCCTGTCCACTGCTTCACTGTTCCTCTCCAATGTTTGGGGTTTTTTTGCCAAGCTGGTGTCGTGTGCCAGCCAGGGAAACAACTCAGTTGCTTTCCAGGTCAGTGTGCTGCAGTAATTAAATATCCAGGCTATTTACTCTTGCAGCAGCTAGAGCAGAGCTGAATATTCAATCTCACCATTGTATGCATAGAAGAAGAGAACAAACAGCACTGGTCCTTTCATCACATCAGGTGGTCCTGGAGAAAGCTTTGTGGCCAGGGGTTGGTAGGAGGTGGTGTGTCCAAGAATTTCTTCTTGCTCAGTATCAAATTTACATAGAATACACTTAATGAGCAGCAGTAACATCTTCTGCAAAGTGATTTTATTTCAAAGATGTTCCTCCTCAAAGGGAAGCCTGTTGAGCAGCGCATTCCAAAAAGGCTCCTCTTAAAGGGAGTTTTTCCCCATCCAGTTTTCCTCTCTGAAAAACCTGGATCCCATGTTCCAGTGAAATGTCTACCCAAGAGCACCACCACAGGTAACGTGTCATGGATACAGCAGGTGTTGGGAGGAAGGATGGGGAGGAGTTTTGGACAGTTTTTATGGTCAAACCTGGCAAAAAGCATCTTCACTTACAGTTTTCTAAAGCCCTGGCACTGCTGGGGTTTACCAGCCTTTGCTCTGTTGTTGCAGGCTCTTGTTAACATCGTTAAGAAATGCATTAATATTGGGATTTCAAGACAGATTTTATAGCAAGCATTTCCAGAGCAGTGTTAAATATGGACGACAGCAGACCTTGACCACTGTGCTGTTTGAAAATATTGGAGGCTGAGCTGCTTCCTGGGCCAATTTCTCAGCTGGTGCAAGGTAATACTGCTCAGCCAGTCTTCCATAGTAACAATTAACCTCATAAAGGGGATGCTATTTG
Organism: Rhipidura dahli; assembly: GCA_013399225.1. Lineage (NCBI taxonomy): Eukaryota > Metazoa > Chordata > Aves > Passeriformes > Rhipiduridae > Rhipidura > Rhipidura dahli. The sequence goes on from VXAC01000096.1 coordinate 113,581, forward strand.
CATTTCCTGATGACCTAGAAGAAAACAGGAGGAAGTAGGAAAATTTTATCATTCAAGTAGAAGATTCTGTCTTGGTTTGGATGTAAAACTTGTTGCTACATGCCTGGGAAAGCTTTGGAAGCCCTCATATTTGGGGGAAAAGATGGATAGAAAAGAGCAAAGTCGGGTGCTTCTTATGATTTTTTTTCCTCCAAACCAAGCACGTGGTTCCTAGCAAACACTGGTAGAAACTTCCAGACCTCATTCCAGTTTCACCTGTGGTCACATTTTCCTTTTCTAGGGAAAGGCACAGGACTGATCCTTCTGTGGGACCACCTGAAAGACTGTTGGGAGGAAAGGAGGAGAGGGCACAGACAGGATGTGGAGCAGGGCCCTCGTGTCACTGTTGTTGCAGGTGTTGGTGTCATTCCTCCCATCCCTGCTTGCAGTGAAGAGCAGCTCCACTTTGTGAAACGAATGGAAATGTTGGGCATTCAGCCCCAGGAGCCCACGGTGGTGGGGTGCTAAAGCTCCTTTTAGTGCTGTGGCCTCAGCCAGGGGGTTGGGAATCCCTGCTGGAGAGGCCACCCCTCCTCCTGGGTGAGCAGGACCAAGGTGAGCGCCCAGGTGGAGTCGGCGTTAATCATTTACCCCCGGAGGCTGCAACAGACACTCCGTGTGTGTCTGCAGGGATCTGCAGCAGGAACCTTCAACGGGAAAGCTGCTGCTGCTGCTCAAAGGGCACCAGAACGTGGCCTTTTGGGGAGGCAGGTGATTGGGATCCACCTTTGTTTGCTTTGTGGGAGCACGCTCCCCGTGCCGTGGGTGCTCGGTCACCGGCAAGGCCATCGCTGCATGGGGACTGCAGGGTGACTGCCACTCCTGAGCCTGGCCTTGACATCTTTCCTCCCTGATTAGTGATGCCACAGCACCAAACAGGAGCAGGGAAGTTACAGGGAAGGTGATAGCTGATGGTGAGTCAGGAATGATGGTGGTGTTTGAGCTTCACTCCATGGGAATGGCCTTGGAAACATTTCAAGCTGGATTTTCTGCTGTCCTAAAGTGTTTTTAACACATTATGTCACACATGGATAGAATATGGATATATTTCTTATTAAATAATGCAGATATGAGAACAAACAAGATTCGGGGTTGAGTTGGCACTCAGATGTAGCTTTTTCCTCCAGGAGGAAAAAGTGATAAATACAGGCTGTCATTCCTCCATCTCAAAGCTCATCCCAGTCAACAGCAACTCAGAACTTCCTGTCTTCAGCTTGGGTTTCTCCAATTAATGCCCCAAACCAGGCTTTCCCCCAGAGCAAACCCTTCCTGTGGATCTTGCAATTCCATGGGAGTCTGTAGATATCCCATGATAAAAACAAAGGGTAGAAGGACATCATTCCTGAATGTGTTTCTCTCTTGCTCCTAAATCCAGCCTTGCATCCACAGAAAAGGGTCTGTGAGCATGAGGCTGGTGTGTCAGTTTTGTCCTGAGCTGTGCATGCAGAGTGAATGCAGAGTCTGTGCCTCACAGGACAGTCCCAACACACGAAAGACCCCTCAGCTTCTCTTGGAGGAGGCCAAGCACCCAGCAAAGCTGTTCCAGAAGCATTTCTCCCAGAAGGAAAGCTGGTCTCATTGGTATTCCAGCAGCAGGCTTTGCTACAGGCCCAGGAGTGATTGACAGTGGCTTGAGCTTTGCTTTTAAATCATGCAGCTTTGCCTCATATTAACACATGGTTAGAAAGGATTTAGCCATTTAAAATATTAATAATGGATGGCTCATTTCTGAGCAGCCAGTTTTAATAACAGTGCTCCTTCTTGGACGGGCTCTGCTCCGAGGTCATTGGCTCTGACACTGCTGCTTGCCCTCACCTTGTGAAAAGATGCAGAGCTGTGTCCTCGTGTCCCCCCCTTTCCCTGCTGTGTGGGGTGCCCTGGGCACTCCAATTTCAGGGACAGTGCTACCTCTGTGGTGTTACTGGCACCAAACCTGGGCAGACAAGAGCCACGTCTGCCCCATCACCTCAAAGTCTCAAGGCTGGGAGAGCAGGAGCACCCTGGGGGGCTCATGGGGAGGGGGTGCTGGGCCTGCCCTTGTCTCCTACCCCTGGAAGCTTTAGACATGTCTGAACCAAAGTGCCAGCAGGCCTTTTATAAAGCACTGCTTTACACCATTCTGGGACAGCCAGGAGACACCCTGAGCTGCCTTGAGGTGTTGACATTTCCTCCTCGGGACCTCCAGGTTTCCAAAGGTCCCTGTGCTCACACAAAAAGTTTTCTTAAACTTTTTGAAGCCTATGGTTGCTCTGGAATGGAGATACCTCTCCATTTTTCTTGGCTTGCTTTGCCTTTTTTGCCTTGGTTGGTGCCTCACCAATCATTTTGGCCACAGTGGTGTCAGCAGGGCTCGGAACATAACCACAAAATCAGATACATCTGGAGAAAGCTGAGCAAGGTCACCAGGGATGGAGCTGCTTCTGGTTTTTAAAGGCAGCCTGGATAAATGGCAACCAAACCCTCTTCCCCTTGCAGGAGGCAAAAGCCAAAAATAAAACCACAACTGTAGCCACAATTTTTTAAATAGCTGCCTTCCACTCATGCAATTAAATTAAGTTTTGATTTTTCAAAGGAGAGCTGGCTAAAGATCAGTCCCTAATTCATGGGACATTGGTTTGGATAGAATAGAAATCTACTTACCTCTTAATCAGAAAACAAATCCAAACAAAACCAGAATCTAAATTGAGGTTTATAAGCTTTTTTAAACTCAGTATTTAAGTGCTTCTGAATGGCTCACTGAAACCCAAAACTAGGAGTGGAAAAAAAAAAATGTCAGTGAGAAATCACTGTGATTTCTCAATCTTACTCAGAAGCAGGAAATCTGGAGATTTCCTTGGGAGGTTTCCTGGGACACTGACATGCTTTTGGTTATCACTGGTGCCTTTTATTGAGGCACACAATTGGTCTGCAGAAAACACAAGGCAAAGGTTTGGGTTATTTTTCCCACGTGAGTCAGGCTGCCCAAATGTGGCAATTCATTAAGCATTCTGTGCTCCTGCTAATTGCCAGCTTGGGTCCAGGCTGCAGTGTGGAGCGGATCCTTGGAGTGGAGGCTTATCTCGGGAGCTTCCTGAGTCTGCAGAATTGAATGAAAGTCTCACCAGGAAAAGCAGTTTGTTTTGCTTTTAGTTTGTTTTGTAAGAAAGCTGAGAATTTCCCTTCCCAGCCAAGGCTGAGCTGACCATAGGGAACCTCACAAATTCAAATTGCTTGGGATGGTCAGGCTCTCGGGACTCCAGAAGTGCTAAATTCCTGTTAAAAATATACAGCTGTGCATTTTCAGTGCTCCACTGAAATTATTAATTCTGTTCTAATTTGGATAGAGGCTGTGAATATGTTGCCCTGTTGTCAGTTGATTTCCTTCCTTTCCCCAGAGAGATTTTTGGTCAGACAGAGGTAAAATGTTTAAACTCACATTAAACATCAGCCCTTTCCAGCTTGGCTCCCCACTTTTAACCCTGTAGTTGTGAGGGTGCTTTCTGGTGTCATCTTCATGTCAGAAAAGTCATCTGTCACATCCATATTTCATCAGTGGCTGGAGCTGGGGTGTCATGGGGCAAAGTGACCTGAAAAAGGTCCAGCATGAGGTCAGTGGCAGAAATGGCCCTAGTTTCTTGGCTCTGGATTTTATCATGGAATTGGGGTAAATCCAATCCATATAATGAGGTTTGGATTTTGCTGAAGAAGTGAAACCACTGCTGGGGACAGTGGCTGAGTCCTGCTGAGGCACCTGAATCTACAAACCCATCCTGGAGTGAAGCTGAGCTGCTGTTGAGGAGCCCTGGCCACCTCTGCCAGCAGCCAGATGTAGTTCCCCAAAGACTGGCAAAATCTTCCTTAAAAAGGTCATTTCAGGCTGAAAAGCAACAAAGTTTCTCCATTCCAAACCAAAAAGGGGTTTTTTGGGAGGAGGTGGGGGAAAATAAACTAAGTTTGGGAAACACTTAACCGAGTTGCCTTAACTTAACAACAGCTTTTATTAGATTGCGCTTGTCCAATGAGATTAATGGATGTTTTCCTTTGAAACTCTGGGAGTCTTTCCTAGACACTGGGAATAAGTAGGTCCCTTCAAATGTTCTGCTTCCTACAGGATTTACTGGTGAAAGATTTAATACAATTCAGCACAAACATTTTAACCTTTCCATCTAAAATGCTGAATTCGACCGTTTCCTGAATGTGTATAATTTAAAGGCTCGTGTTTTCCTGGGTCATGCTCTCTGAAGCATTTTATGTCGCCTTGCTCCTATTGACTCTTTTAAGAAAACACTGCAGGAGTATACAGTCACTTTCAGATAACTCCAATTGTTTACTTTATGAATGAAGGAGGAAATTGAATACTCAAATAAAGTTATGCATCTAAGTGCCAGGAGCTAACTGCCCTCTTAAATTTGCTTGTCTCCTTGAAAGAGTCTTTAAATGCAATTTATGACGTAAAGAGCCTTTCTGTAGTGCTGAGAGGGATCTCCACTGTTTCTGTTATAAATGGATGCTCTCAGCAGCTGCTGGAGTCTGGGCCAGGGACAAATGTTGGGCTTTCAGGAGCTCTTGTGCATCCCATTGATCTGCGTGGGGTGCAAATAAGCAGGGGCTGCAGCCTGGGCTGCTGTTTTGCTGGAATTATCTGGTACAAACTGCAGAAAATAAAGGAAAAGAAGATTTTCTAGCATCATCTAACCAGTGTCACACTAAACTTTAATATTAGGTTTAGATCTCAAGCTCGGGGAGGTGGCTGCTTGTGGGAGCAGTGCCGTTTGTTGTCCTGTTTCTCCCGCCCCTGGTTTGGAACAACTCTAATCTGGTTTGTGTTTAGGGACTTAACTCAGACCAGTCCCAAGTTATTCTTGTCTCTGCAGTGCATTAGCACCTCAGGTAATTGTTTTTTCCTTAAAATAGCTGGCAAACATGATAAAATTTGCATTGAATTAAAAAGTAAAGCAATTCCCCAGGTAATTAACCTTGCAGACTCCCCAGCCTGTTTCTCCACCCCTTTCCTTCAAGAGAATTTCTCTCGGGATTTCATTTCACTGCACTAATGAATCGCTACAGTAATGGGAATATGATTGACATGTTAAATGTCCTTCCTTGAGCCACAGTGATTAGATAAAAATAAATCTGAACAGGCACATGTAGCCAGTTTGGCTCTGACAGCTACAGGCAGGGTTTTGGGAGAGGCTTGGGGGATACCAGGGTGCCAGAAGGACTCAAGTGCAGCCCTCCCAGTAGAGATTTAATGCTCATAAGCCATCATTTGGCACAGGGCTTTTCCAGGTTCACATCCAAGTGCAATGCTTTGACATGAATCTCCCTTTGTTTACAAAAAAAGGAAAGGTTCAGAGTCCATTTGGGTCCTGTTGATTTGATGGATTTGATGGCAGGATGAGGGAACAAGGTTAACTTTCATGGATGCCAGTTGGATGTGGGAGTTTGATGGCCTTCAGCTCTGTTCTCCTTAGCAAAGCCATGGCATGCTCAGAGCAGAGACTGGCCATGGAAAGCTGCCTTCTGATGTCCAACATCCTTATCCATAAGTGGGACCTGGGGCCAAACTCTGCTGCACACAATAACCTTTGAGCCAAGGACTGCCATCACCTGTGCCGTGGGCACGGAGTGCAGAGGTTACCCTTGAATGGATTATTCAGGTGCCAAAAAGGTGAGGTCCTTGAAACCTGGAGTAATTGAGAAATTGTAAGATAAAGAGCAGGAACCCGAATGAGATTGTGGCCTGCAGAGTGGGGGAAAGGGCCAGATTTGGTGGCTGGATTGATGGACAGAGGCACTGATCTGCACCCAATCTCCTCTTCAGCCCCTCTGCATCTCCCTGGTACAGAGTTCTCCACATTTCCCACAGTCCTTTATGATGCAAATTTGGGAAGCTTTCGGGGCATGAAGGAGATCTGGAGAGATCTGATTATTCCCGTGGCTTGTCCTCCTTGCAGAGCACTCTGCACAGGGGCAGTGGCTGGGAAGGAAGTGTCCTAGACCTTCCTCTCCCCTCCCAAAGTCAAAAATCCCCCTGTCTGAGGGAGCTGCTGGGGGCTTGATGCGGGTGAGCCAGGCAGAGGTCACTCAGAAGGTCCCACCTCGCCCCCAGCATGGGCTGCACCACCAGCAGGACCTCTATCACACACTAATATTGGATTATGATCGAGAGACTCCACAATGTGACACTGATAAGGGCGAGGGTTTTTCCCTGTACGAGCCTGTTTCATTTTCACACGTAGGTATGTCAAGTGAAGGGAATATTTTCCCTTCTGCATCAGACTCCAACTTTGCTGAGGTCAGTGACGGGACTGAGTGTGCAAATGTCAGGGAGACATTTGTCTGGCAAGGAGAGCAGTTGTGGGGTGCAGGGTGCTTCAGAGCTGTGGAAAGGGAAGAGACTGGGAATGGGATAATGAAGGTCAAGACGTGGTGAGGATAAGTCGGGTTTTCATGAGTCGTGCTGGCAGAGCTGCCTGGCTCTGTGTTTCAGAGGTTGCTGCAATGTTACAAAGACAGTTAAATCATGAACAGTTACCAGTTTCCCCAAGCTTATCGAGTGTTTCTAGTGTGTCTCGTAGACACCTTCACTCTTATTTTCTCAGGTTCTACTGAAACAAGCAGGAGCATGGTACAGCCTGTGAGGGTCTCTCACATCTCCACTTACACTGTCCATCAGTGCCTTCAAAAGGTGCTCCAAAGGCAGAGAGGCACCAAGAGGTGATGCTGGAGACACCTTACTTCACTGGCTGAATGAGAAGTTTTCACCAGAAAGTGATGATACAACAGAAATACACTGGGGACTGAAAATACCTGATGCTGATTCACTTGCACACAGCCAGCTTGCACAGTGCACCCCCAAACCAGGTAATGTCTGAGGAAAGAGAGGTGGGAGTCATTTGAAGGAGAAAAATACAGTAGCAAAAAGCAAATATTCATTTGTAAACTCCATGGTCTGGGGCTGGGTGCCACACAGGCAGGGCGATCACCTCCTCTCTCCATCCAAACCCAAGGCTCCCTGGGGGAGAAGATAAAGTGGGGCTTGAGGAAGTGAGCCAGCTTCCCTTGGGCTGAGCTCTGATTAATGAATTGAAGTGCAGAAATGCATCACAGCTTGTGTGTTCTCTGGTCACTTCCTACTGAACAACCCCTGCAGAACCTCTGCCAGCCCCATGAGCATCCAAGTCGATATGTGCACCAAAACATCAGAGGGGACAATAGCAACTAAAAATAGGCAAAGACAGGAATTTGCCTATAATATTTTTAACCTTGGAGGATGGCAAAGTTATATATAGCTAATAGAGAAAAATGGGTTTCGTTGCTTAAATGAGGAAAACAAAGAGTGTGTCCGTTTAGTTGGGTGACTGGTTCAGTGCCAGTTCACTTTCAAAGCTAACAACGCTTTTTTGGCACTGTAGCTGTGTGCCCTTCTCCTGGGGCTGTTGTACGGTGTGTGGGCTTCCTGGGGGAGCTGGGGAGGAACATGGATCACATCATAAAGACATCAGGGGGGAATTCACCCCCTTTCCCTGTTTGCTCTTCAGCTGAGTGGGGGCGAGGGATGGAGGGCAGGGCTGGGATTGCAGTTTGGAACTGGGCTTGTGCAGTTGCTGCTGCCTGGTCTCTGGGCAGGGACCAACCTGTAAGGTGGCTCCTGACATCATCTTTAGCTCTCCAGTCCGTGCTGGAAACCTGCCATCCGTGCTGCTTCTTGGAAGGACAAGGAGACAGGAGCAAGTCAAGGCTGCTGCTCCCTCTGCTGACTCTGGGTGCAGGCAGGAGGCTGAGCCAGGGCGAGTTCCAGAGCTGAGACCCAGCAGTGCCTGTGCCCAGCTCACCGGGAGCATGGCCAGGGTGGGAGCCTCCTGCCAGAAGAGCTGCTTGGTAAATGCTCAAAAAGGCAGTTTTGCCTTACAGCAGAAAGAGATGAATAAACAGGAAATAAGGGGTTGAGCAACCGTTCATTTTTTTTTTTTTATGTATGTCTATGGCAAACTATGACTTTTAGCAAAGAATATCTTGATGATAAAGCATTCAGGATCCAGCACTGAATCAAAGAAAACTTTGCCATTTAATTTAATGGGAACGTGTTCAAGTCTGTAATCTGCAACTAGAACTCTTTGCTTTTTTTTGCCTGCAGATCCCTTTAATCCTTTAGCAATCGTGTATTTTCCAAAGAGGTTTTCTCTATGTCCCGGGGGGTATAAAATCACAGTGAGAAAGAAGGCTGCTCATAACCTGTGAGCAACTACAATCTGCCTCCCACTCTGCTGGTAACACCCTGTGGATATTTGCTTCTCAGAGATTAGAGGAACAAAGCAAGAAGAGCGCAACGTTCCATTATGGTGGAGCATTTAATATTGTGATTATTACTCATGCCCTCTGTCTAATTAATCATTTTGTGTGTTATTTGAAGGCAAACAGGGCCTTTGGTTCATTATCGCTTATACATACACAGAACTGGAGTCACTTCAGTGCTGTCAGACTTGGTTAATCCCTGCCTGGGTTTTGTACATGTCTGGGTATCTGAATCATGTACATGGCAAATGATCTACTAATATGTTTGCTCCACCAGTTTGTTCATATGGAGCCAAATACATGAAAGCATTCAAACTCCGGAAAGTGCAGATATGGTCCTAATGGATTTGACAAAGGCACCTAATGTTAAAGGTTATGAAAAAAGGGTTGCTGATGAAATGCTTTTTTTTTTTTTTTTGCTTTCTTTTCTTTTCAAGTATTTTGTTTGTGTTTCTTTAAGTATTCATATTTTATCTTGCTCGGTGTTTTAAACCAGGAGGCAGGAGAGGGGAATAAGAAAACTCTGAATTCTGTGAAAACAGACTTAGGGGGTGAAACCATCAGTTTAATGTGAAGTAGAGGAAAAGGGTGGTTGCTGAAGATGCTGCTTTGTGGTACCCAGTACCAGAGCCAGCCATTTACCAGAGTTATTGGGATGCTGCAGAGGTGGCATAAAGCACAATGGCCACCGGGTTATCCAGGTGCATTTATCCTGCCTGCCCACCCCACTGGTGCAGTTGCCTCCATCCTGCCTCACTGCATGGCAGCACTCTGAAAACCCATGAATTTTAAAATTTAAAGAAGCTCTGTATCCTTTTTCCTCTCTGCTCATCTGTACGAGAACAGAGCCTGCTTTGAGACTCTGCACTTGGAAAGACTTCACATTAAGACTGTAACATTTTGATTACAAGTGATATAAAATGCAGTTCACTTTATTTCCTAATTAATGACAGTACATAAGGCAACAGTAAACTCAATTGCTTCCAACAGCTTTTTATATTCACTTGGAGGCATTTACAGAAATATGACTCGTGTACCCAGCAAAATCTTCCCTTGACCAGATGTAGAAGGAAAACAGTTTTATTGGCTCCATGATAATATCAGTAAAGAGGAAACAAGCTATAAAAATAATAAAAAAACACAAGCCACACTGAATTTGAGAGTTGCTAAACTGAAGGATACAGAAACAAATACAGAGAAGATAATAAGGCCTTTTACTGATAGTGCTGTCCTGTGTAAATAACGCAGACACTGAGCAAGTCCCTCTGCAGTGAGACTCATTAGAAACACGTACATCAGCCCAGAGCAATCACTTTGATGGTTCCCCCGCTGCTTTTCACAATAAATGTCCTCAGAGCCACCAAGGTTGGAGTCATTCAGCTCACTGCACGTCCTTGCAGATGCACAGCCATGCTGCACACAGGGAACTGCCACACATTTCCCCCTCAGGAATCTTGGGCTCGTTGCTTTATAGACCAGATTTCAGGAGAAGTGCTGGTCCAGGAGAGCTGATTAAACAAGGCTGTTCAAACAGACAGAGAAGGAAGCACCCATTTCTATAAGGAATGAGCATGGCCAAGGGTTATATTGATCCATGGCCATCCAGCACATAGACCTTGCCTTGGGTTTGCATCTGCGGGGTGAGATGCTCCTGAACTGCAATGAAATCCATGTGGACCTCATCTTCCCAAACATCAAACCTGTTCACAAACGTGTCTAATTAACACTTTTTTTTTTCTTGAAATTAGAGATAATGGAGTTCTGCACATGCTGGCACTCCAAGAACTCAGCAGTGGGTTTTCAGAGATTGGACTTGCCTGGCAGAGGTACAACACAAGTACCCACATTACAAACCATCTGTCTCCTGGGGGAGCTGAAAGAAGGCTAGAGAACTTCATGGCTGCAAGTCAGGAAAGAAAGCTAAATTTCCTAAGGTATATTTTCTTTCTTTTCCCTTGGTTTTAAGTATTTTGCCTGGGGGAGGTCCAATGAAAGGACAAAATAAATGAATATGGGACACTACAGCATTTGGCAGGATGATAGAAGTGTAATGTAATAACAAATGTAAGCTGAAAGCCAGTCAGAGTGAAAATCCATATATTGAGGACACTTTTGTCTTTGCATTTGGTAGTCTGAAGGTGAGGAGGTGAGTAAATGACAACCAGCAAGCAGAAACACTAAAGCTGACTCTGAGGCGTAAAATTTCATGGTTGTGTAGGAAAAGGTGAGCACTGAGAGTCAACAGTGAGCAAGACATCAAATAAATTTGTGTGTCACTGTTCCTGAGTGACAATGAGCACTTTCTCTCCTCTTGCTGTCACAGGTGTTTTCTTCTCTATACAAGTTTTATGGAGGGAAGGGACAAAGCCAGCCCAAAACCCTTCTCTAGTGGGAGTGCAGCTGCTGAATGTCCACCTTCTGAAGAAAATTCTGACTTTGTCCATGACTATCCTATTGAGACAACAGAAAGAAGGATACCCCCTTCGGCAAGGCAGAAAAATGGGAACTGGAAATCATAAAAATATATATGGAGAAAACTGAGGGGAAAGCAAAGACAGATCTGGGATTTTCCGAGTTCTCCTTCCCCTGTGAGGGTGCAATCCTCACAAATGAACCAGAACAGGTACTTGCTCCAAAGAGTTAATCTTTATTAAGAGCCCCAGAATGCCCTTCAGCTGGTGCACAGCCTGGTTCAAAGGTTTGCCAGAAAAACAACATACCATAAACCAAAGGGCAGCACTAATTGGAAGCAGCGTAATTCTGAAAGCAGCCATACCTTTTTGTGGGTTAATAACCGGAAATTAAATTTCGTGTATGCTGGCAAAGCCCATCATAAAGCACCAGGTGAACGAGGGGCACGGCCAATAAGGGCAAGGGTTCAGAGCAGGCACAGTCACCATCCAGCTGCAGCCCCAATTCCTTGGCCACAGCCAATATTCCCAAAGGATTAGGCCTTGAACTCCCAGTTGGAGGAAATGGTTTGCACAACGCTGCTGCTCGCTGCTGCCTTGGTGGTGGAATAAAGGTGGTGGAATAAAGAAGGACACGAATTCAGCTGTCCCCAGAAGCAAAGTTGCTCTGCTCACGTCCGTGTGGAACAGTAAAGGGTTGCTGTGCCCTGTCCATGCAGTTGGAAGTTCCCCCAGTGCAGTGCTCAGGCTACTGGTGCTGTGAATGACCTTGCCATCTGCACTGGATACACAAATGAAAGACTTGTCTGGACAATTAATGGGCTTTCAATGTCAAAATGTCATGCAACGGAGAGCAGGTACAGGCACATGCTGGGGCTGGGTTTGCTGCTGATGGCATTGCCTGAAATGGAAACTCAGCTAATATTTGGACTGCAGGGTGTGTGCCTCTTATAAGGAAGTGGCTTAATCTGGAAAAGGAGGCAGAAACACAAGGTCAGATCCTCTCTCTTCTGCCCTCATTTCCTCTTCTAGCTGCACTGGCTTCCCCAACACTGCAGGGGAGTCAAGAGACTGATGTCACCAAGACCAGGCTGTCTCTCTCCAGGGATTCCTGCAGTGCAAGCCACCACTCCAAGCCAGGGCTGCAAGAGGTGGCTGCTGGGCAGGGATGCCAGATCACCTTGAGTTCAGTGACATCTTGCAAGTAGCACAGCCCTGAGGAGATGGATCCCATCCAGAAGCCGTCCCGACCCTCCCTGTTTGACACAACAAAGTCATGTGCTGGACAAGCCAGGCTGGTCACATTTAGTTGGAGATACCCATGGACCATCTTCATTCCTGGGAGCTCATTTATGAATAACCGGAGGTGTGGCCTCGGGCAGATGCTGTGTCTGTGGTGGCAGTCCCTTCACCTCGGCGTCCCTCAACAACTCTGCTTCTTGACACACTAAAGAAACATTTGCTGCTATTTGCTTTATTTCCAGCTCTTGGTGGTTAAGATGAAGAGTGGGAAAGCCTGAAAGCCAAAAGAAGCCTGGGCAAGAGAAAAAGCTCTCCAAGTGCACCAGGGGCTGCAGAAAAGGATGGTGACAACCAAGTCACTGCCCTTTGCAGCTGTGAACCACAAACTCTGCTCACCACAAGCTGCTGCTGCTCAGGGTCTATTTTACTTTTTTCTGTCCCTGTGTTTGAGAGACTTTTTGTCTAAAGGCCTCTCTCCCACTGAAACCATCCATCACCAGTACTGACAGAGGTTCCTGCTGCCCAAAATGGCCAGGAAGACTCGGTGGAGCCAGAACCTCAGGGGTCAAGTCCAGGTTGTCATGTCTGAGTGAACGCTGCTCCGGATACACGTGGCCCAACGTCATGTTTGGAAGGCAGTGGAGGACCAAGAGGGAGGAGAAGGAAGGATAGGATGTAATCTTTCATCCTGAGAGCAAGCCTGTGGGATGGGAATATTTCATTCTGCTGCTGCTGATGGTCTGGCTCCAAGGGGGTGGATGAAGGGAGTCCCCAGCTCAGGCAGGGAGCAGCTGCCCTGGCACCGCTCTCCTGCTCGCTGTATTTGGCTGCAGGAAAAATACAGAGGCAGGGAATGCTGGGGACATCGAGCTGAACTCAGTGATGCTTCTTGTGTAATCAAAGAGGAAAGGCCTAAAGGCACAAATGTCCCGTGGTGGGGGTGCAGAGCCCAGGTGTGAGCAGAGGAGGAAGGCTGTAGGCACGGCACTGAAGTGATGGATGCAGAATGAGCTCAGACTACCCCAAAGCAGCTGCCTCCCAGCTCACCTGATGGGTGCACTGGGCTCCCTTTCTCCCCAGGGTACCACCAGCATCTTCCTCTTCACTCCCACCAGTACCTCCAGCAGCACCAGTCACTCCCTATACCTGCAGCTGGTTTTACCCAGAGCTGTTGCCCAAAAGTGCCATCCCTCGACAGTCCTGGTGCCAGAGCCCAGCTGCTCCAGGCTGGGAGCCCTCACTCACCTGCTGCTGGGACCCACAAAATGCCACATCTCTTGTTGGAGCTGAACTCTTGTTTAGGGTGCTACACCAGCTAACAGGGACAGTGGCATGGCAGAGCCTGCCTCAGCAGCCCACTTCATATCAGACAAGCCCCATAAAGGGATCCTTGTTCCACACAGTGGGATGATGGTCCCAGAGATGGGTGCCCACTGAGCTTCCCTGGAGCAGGCACTGCGGATACAGAGGTCGTGACCCACTCCCAAACTGCACTTTGTATGGTCCCATGTCCCTGGAAAAATGCCCTGGGAGCAGCCCCAGCCATGCACAGAGGACCAAGCACCGAGTCACACTCACATTGTTTCAACACATTTGCTTAATTGGTTTATCAAGAAATGTGTTTGGCCCTGTCTGAGGGAAATGCTGTCTGTCATTCCCAGGCATCCTGCAGGGCCCTGGGGAGCTGACAGACCCTGGCTCCTTCCTATCTCTCCTTAACTCCATTTGCTGGGCCTATTTCCCTTTTTTTTTTTTTTTTCTTGTCCACATAGCACTCCCTCACCATCTTGGGATTAAAGTAATAGATAACAAAATTATGTCTAAAAGAATATCATGACAGGTAGGGAAACTATGTAAGGACTGGGAAGATTATTTGGAAAAATGTTAGATCAATGAAAGTAGAACTTGACATTATTTTTCACTCCAGCCAAATTCTCCATAGATTGGAGTCACTTCTCTGTACCTGGGGTTACTGGTGATGCAGGCAGCCCTGGCTGCTTTAGCAGTTTTGTTGTGATAACAGCTGAGCATTTTTAAGTGATTATTCTTATTCTAATCCTTCCTGTGGCTCCTGATGACAGTTTTGGATGTATCTCATGTTGTTTCCTGTCGCTTTATAGCCATCTTCTATCAAATTAAATGAATAACGTGGGGTTTTTTTCATGTGTAGGACATAATCCTAAGGCTCTCACTGGTTCTCCTGTCACAGCTGTGGCAAGCTGAGTGTCTGTGTGACAGTGAGGAATTCAGCTCTGGTGTGCAGTAACCTACTGTGGCTGATGTTCTGGTCTATGGCAGCCAGTTAATTACTGCATGGCAAAGCCCCACGGTGCCTTAACTGAGTTTCATGGGCTTAATGCCCTTTTTCCAGCTCCCTTCATGTCTCAGACCTGGTGAGTTGGTGTCAGCCCTGTGACCCTTGCACAGCAGCCAGCTCATTACCTGACATTGCCACCACCAGAGCAGCACTTCTGCTCTGGGTCGGGCTGGGGCAAGAGGGGGAACTCAAAAGCCAGTTCTTGTCTTGGTGGGCTTGGTGCAGATATTCTGAAAGGAAGAGATTTGACTTAGGAAAACTGCAGAATAAAGCAATATTGTGATTTTTAACTCCTGAAAGTCACCTTTCTCTGTTAAACTAAACCAAAATAGCTCTGGTTAGGGGGAAAAAAATGTATTCAGTTCAGTGCTGGAAAGAGGAGCACAGGAGGTGTTTTCAGACTAGCTCTCAGCTCCTGGTGAGCTGGCAGCCCAATGCCAATGTTAAATCTCTGCCCGTCAGTAGTGGGGTGTAGAAACATCTTTAACTGCTTCTGTTAGAGTCTTAATTGCACTGGTGGGACCACTGTGTGATAACTCGATGTGCAGTGGCAGCTCCTTTGTCCAATCAATCCTGCTCCCACTGAAACCAGAGCACTGGCTGTGCACCGGAGAGGGGGAACTGTGCCTGTCCCCTCTGTCCCGAGTCAGACAGAAGACACTGCAGCTCATCCCTCTGGGCAGAGATGTCTTTCCCTTTGCTCAAGACGGATGCAATTCCCCTTGTCCCGTTTGGGGCCGGGAGGAGCAGCAGGCTCCCGTTATCACCGCGCGGGCTGCGGCGGGGCGGGCGGTGTCGGGTGATCCTCGCCAGGTCCCCGGCTGGCACTGCCAAGGCACGCCGGGCTCTGCTCCAAGCGCTCCCACCCCAGGGAAACAGGACTTGGGCTGCCAGGGGGGCAGGAATGGCACTCAGCTCGGGGACAGCCGCCCGCTGCAGCCTGACAGCCACTTCAGCAGCCAGTCCAGCAACGCTCTGCCGAAACAAGAGGTGTCTCCATGCCAGAAGGACTATCTGTGCTCCCAGCGGAATACATCGGATGTCTGGCAATTTCTGGGAGCCTTCCTCAATAAAAACATGAGGGAATGGGAGTGATGAGTTACACAGCAGTGTCCTCTAAAGTTCAAGGCATGCTGGCTAAATATATGTCACATTCCTATAGCTCTTGCCAGGATTAAGGCTGTACAAGCTACATCCAGAGTCTGCTTTCCTTCTCCATCAAAAGCCCCTCTAGATCCAAAGCTATCTGAGCCACTTACACCCTGGATTTCTTTTGGCTTGATTTTTTTTTTTTTTTTTTTTTTAATTTTAGCAAATGAATAAAGGTGGATGCTTGCTTCTCAGGCAAATATAACACCATTTCTTTGACCTGTTTCTATGTGCTTCTCTCCTTATCACAACATCCCTGAAACAAGGGAATCTTGTCTCCATTTTAGCAGTACAAAGCTTGTGTGTTCCTTGTCCAAAATTGCAGCACAAACATATGGGGGTGGAAATGGAAAGGCACGGAAGAAACACCAGTTCTCAGTCACAGATCTTTAGAAAAAAATAAGTTATCAGTTGGAGCAAGCTGGCACTTTCACCGTCCAAAAAAAAAAAAAGACAGAAAGTAACAAAATATCGCTAAAATTTCCTGAAGATCTAAGACCAGTGTCTTGGTCTCTGAGCAGCTGAATAGCTCTGAATAGAGCTCCTCTTTATCCAGAGGGGCTCAGTTCTCACTAGAAAAAAATCAGTGCATTTTGTCCAGACTAGTGCCCATGGCAGACCTCCTAGCTCAGTGCAATTTAGACTGATTTAAGTACTATTTAAGCCCTTGCCTAAATTCAGGACACACAGTAACTCCATTGGTGGCTCTGCTGTGAGCAATGTTTGAAGGGTAAATGTTGGTGCCCTTCAGAAGGTGACCAGAGCTCTCTGCCTGTGTTACCAGATTTTTACTGACTGGTTGTGGTCCCCTGTCCTGGAGGGATGGCCTGCAGATATCTCAGCTCGCTTCTCTTCCGGAGGGGTTGGTAACAAGTCCATGAAAGGCAGATAATTGAAACACTTCAAAGAACCCAGTAATCCAGACTGGGATTGAGAAAGGAGCATCAGTCTGCCACCACTGCTCTGCTGGAAGGGCTGTTTGTTTCCTTCTGTATTCCAGATTTCCCAAGGCTGTCATATTGTCAAACACTGCTGTGATCTGTGAGTCTTTATTCCCAGATAAAGACGTGAACTCCCAGCTCTTGTCACAGATAACAGCACAAAGCGTTACAGCGACAACACAAAGACTCAAAACTCAGCTTCAAACACACATTTGTTACTGTCCTCAGCCCGGGCCAGTCTGCTGCAGGTTGTTCACCACTGGGAGAGCTGAGCTGGGAGAGCTCAGGGAACCCTCAGGTTCCTCAGGGATTTTCATCCTGCTGTGTGTCTGGCCCAGGGCGTCTGTCCCTGCCACCTGCAGCTGCAGGGCTGCTAAAGGCTGTTACCAAGTGAGGATGTGCAGCCTTGGGGTCTTTCATGCCAAAATGCCAAAACTCCTCATCTGTGGCCCCACAGGCATCCTTCCTGGCAGCAGGTACCTCATCAGTGCTGTCTGACTAAGTCAGACCTGTGGGTTTCTCTCCTGTTGTACTGCCAGCCAAGAGCTGAGATCTCATTTTCCTCTTGCAAGTGTCAGACCCATCTCCACTGGGAACTTTCAAGTCTGGCCCATTCACTAAATCATAGGAATGTTCTCAAAAAAAAAAAAAAAAAAAAGCCAGCTTTTATAAGAAAACCTGTTCTGAGATAAGTTGTTAAGTGAAGACATCTGGAATCTTCTACTTAAAATGGCAATGAACTTAGAATAAAATTATCTTTTGAGCTGTACACAGAAAGAACTGCATCTTCTGAAGGTGGTGTCATTCCTTCAAGTACAACTCCGGGCTGATGTAGCTGATTTGGGGGGACTATTTGAATTTCTGATGATGTATTTCATCACCTGCTTAGAGCAAGAAAAGCTCCTTCTATCTGTCCCTGGTAGAAGACACCTCAAAAATAGTTCTCTGCTCTACCAGGATGCAAGTAACCTTTTCCACGGAGGTGGAGGCTGGTGGTGTCCAACATCCTCGTCCTGCTCAGCCCATCCCAGCGCCTGTGGCCAGGCAGGGACCGGCAGCGCCTGCGCTGGAATTGGGATCCCCAGCTCGGGGCCGCGGCCGGGCTCCCATTGTTCCCGGCCTGCCAGACAAAGGGTTAAGTAAATGTTTGGAGAAGATAAGGTGCCCTGTTGACAAGCAGCAGGCTCCAGCGGTCTCAGCAGGATCTCTCCCAGCAGTGATAAATGGGGAGGGTTTCAAAGTGGGATCAGCAGACGCCACGGAGAGGGCGGTTGCTGATGCCGTGATTGGCAGCGGGGAAGGAATCCGAAGGTGTTTAATGATCCCACACTCTGCCGCTGCTTTTTTAAAGACTCTGCGTCTAGCCAGGGGAAAATCCTCTATCAGCCACAGAGGCTCACGTTCCCGGGTCTTTTTTGTTGTTGTCGCTTTTTTTTTTTCCCACTAAAACATGGGAACATCCACTGAAAGGGATCCTGATAAGGACCTTCTGCGATTCCTCATCCCCTCATATCGGTTTTGTCTCTTTTAATTTTCTCTTTGAAGTGCCCTGTGTATAGTAGGTGGACTGTTTAGCTTGGCTAACTTTGGTCAGTAACTGTGTTTGGGGGAAATAGTGTCTATTAAACTAAAGATGTGGGTTTTTTCTTCCCTGCATAGACGTGTTATTTTAATTATTGACTTGTCATTCCTTTGCTTTAGTAAGTATATAAGTAAATTACATCAAGGGTAAAACCCTTGGAAGGATATGAGTCCCTGATGTGATATTATTTGTTATTCAGACCATTAAAGGTTTTCCTTCCTTTTAAAAGGATCCCAAAAGCTCTTTGAAGGGCTGAACACCAAACTTTTTTTTCACAGACGAAAAGTATCTTCTGTCCTCATCTCTGTCTGAAAGCTGCCCTGGGCAGTAGGAAAAGCTGCAGTGTTGGTGTGGGAAATAAAATAGAGCAGTAGAGCCTGGGAGGATGAAGCTCTGCCATGTGCATCCATGGACTGCCTCTCAAATGAGGATTTTGGTCAGCTGTATTCCCTGTGAGGTGAGAAATGGATATAAAACACTGCCTGATCCAATCTAGACTTCATTTATGCCAAGAGAAGTGAGACAGGAACATTGATGGATAACAGGGATCCAGGCACAGGGAACGAGCTCATCCTTTGGGCCAACCTCATCCTGGAAAGACTGGGGTGGGTGGATAAGACTTTTTTGGGGGATGAAGCAGTCTGGGCAGTGCTGATGCTGTTGATCTGGGTGGGCTGGGAGCTGCTCCATGGGCAGAGATGAAAGGAGCAGGGTACCCCCCAGCAAAGGGCCAAATGAGTCGGGACATGAAAAGCAGAGGAAAGTATCTGAAGAATGTAAACACCAAGGTGGAAGAGGAATTATTTAGCATGTTACAGGCTTGGAACTAGGTGCCAGGGGATGGAACAACGAGGAAAACTCCCTCCTGCAAGCAGGGAAGCTTTGCTAGGGGCTGGAGGTGGAAAGGGAAGACATGGTTTCAGCAGAGCAACTCCAAAAGTCTTCTTGTCTGGAGGTTGCTGGGGCAGGGGGGCAACTGGAGCCACCTCCCCAGCCTGGGCTGGGAGCCAAGGGGGGTCAGGCTGAGAACAAATAGGATTTAGTGATCGTAAGAGGGGAATGCGAAATACCCGGAGGAATTTTGATTGAAATTTTATAACTTCAAGAAAAATCTGTCGCAGATAAATCAGGAGGTGGTTTAATAAACAATTTGGGAGATTAGTATTGAAACAAATCCCAGTTAAGTCTAAGCAGAGGAGCGGGTAAGGGAAGACCACTGCAGAGAAAGAACGTCAGGGGTATTACAGGCACTAAACGGAGGCTTTCCAAATATATAAACAATCTGGGGAGGGGGCAGATTGGGAAACCTGTAAAAATAAGCAGAACCACATTAAAAGGCTAAGCAGTGGAGCACAATCAAATATTGAACATGGGATTGCGAGGGAGCTTTCATCTCTCAGCGTTGGCCAGACTGTTTGTACCCGGACAGGAGCCAAGGGCAGGTCCCCAGGGAGGTGTGGGGCTTGAGGGGCACAGCCTGTGCCATGGTGGGACCTTGGTGAGATGTGGCAGCCTGTAGCCAGGCTGACCAGCATCCCCCTCCAATGGTCACACATGAGATACCACGGGAAATATCCCTTTAATGAGCATCTTAAATGCTTTAGACACTAAGCAGATGTGTTCCACACAAGATTTGCTAGTATCTGAAGTACTAAAAGGGATTTGTATCTGAAAAACTTCATAGAAAAGCCCTGAAGACCTGCAGGACGTGGTGATCAGGGCAGTGTGTGTGCAGATGACAGACACAGAGTGAAAGCTGGGCCAGCAAAGTCTCTTTGTTAGCAACAAGCCCAGGAACAGCTCAGCAGGGATCTCTCCCACTGGCACAAACCCCAAACCCATTTCCACTACAGAAATCTGTACCTTGATCAATAACATCACTAAGGACATGGTGTGGATCTTTGGCAGGGATCTTTGACTCGGGAAACCATCTGAAGCCAGAAAAAGATGAGCACGTCATACAACACCAGTCCTACACCCCACTTTCTCCAGAGCACCTGTGGAAGAACAGGCATGCTGCTCCTTGCTCAGACTTTGTGTCTCTTGCCTGCCTGCAGTGAGGCCACAGAGATTCCCAGGTGGACCCATGAGCCATCCATCAGGTACATTTGACTCCTGGATCCATGTTCCCAGCATCTCTGTACCACATCTCTGGCATCAGTGTGAGCAGTCCCTCTAATGAGGGTCTGTAAGAGCAGGACCCCCTCAGCCAGAGCAGAGGAGAGAGCTGCACCCTGATGCTGCAGCACAGGCAGGTTCCCATGGCTGATGTCTGGCAGAGGAGCTGGGTGTCCTGGTGGAGCTGGTGGCATCCTCAGTTGTCACTGTTACATCCAGGACCCATCCAGATGAAGCAGTGTTGGTCCATCCAGCTCATCTTTCTGACTGTCAGCTTTGCAACTGTGTCACCTGGGCTTGAGCAATCAGTGTCTGAAGCAGTCAGCCCACCCTCAGAAGGGGAGGGAGATGGCCTGTCCTTGGACAGTGTGACTCCTGCTGAGGGGACACAGAGGCACGAACAGGAGAGGGCTGCTGAGAGTGATGGAGCTGAAGCCAGGAGGTGTTGGTGCCTCCACCCTGGTCCTGTGGCTCCCCAGCAGCAGCACAGTGACAGACCCTGTAGATGTTCATGAAGGGCCTATTTTTAATCACCTTTCCACTGGGTTTTTGCAACGCCCCGTTCACACTTACTCTGTGAAAAAGGATGTCAGGGCAGATTAACAGCTGGTTCCTGCCTGCTCCGACAGCTCTGACAATGCGTCCCTTCTTCTCAAGGTGACAGGAACATGCAGCTGCCTAATGGGTACAGAAGTGTCTATTCTTTCCCAGTGACATTTATTGTGAAATATCTGAGTGGGACTGAGAGACATGCAAGGCTTTCCCTCCCTTATCAGGCGACCCTGGTCAGTGTCCTGCTGTCAAGGACTAAAGTAATTTATGTCAGAGCTGCAAGTGTTTACTTATCTGCCACAGTGCCCAGCTCGGCCCAGAGCAGCCAGACTGGCTCCAGTGGGGCTCACCAGCCTTTTCCTGCTGGTGGGAAAAGCTGGGTGCCGGCCCTGTCCCAGCCTGCTGGGACAGGAGGGGCAAAAATGGGCCAGCAAAAACCTTCCTGTGGCTCTGATGCAAGGGGACAGTGGCAGCACAGATGTGAGAGCCACAGACACGTCAGCAAGAAGTGACATCCCAGAGCAGAAGGGACTAAAATAAAGCCTGAGCAGCAGCACGAGGCATCTGCTCACAATGGCAGGAGCTGAGGTGTGAATTTGGAGAGGGTTTTGCCAGGTGGAGCTGAACAGTGTCCAGCCAGTGGCAGCTGCAGCAGCTCCCTGTGCGGTTTTCCTGGGTGTCACACCTGGGAGCCCACAGAAAGCGCTGGGGAAGGCTGGCAGAGATGCTGGACAGTTTCATGCCTTCCTGTTTGCTCATCTTTGGGCCTCTGGGGTTTTACTGAGTGGAGGATTTGTGAGGGCAGAGAGGCTCCAGGGAGGCAGAGCTGTGCAGGCACAAGGACAGCCCTGTGTTGGGGATTGTTGGCTCTGTGGCAGCTTGGCAAGAGCATCCCAAATCCCTGTGAGCCTCACGGGTGGCTTTGAAAGACTTACACAGTGCTTCTGTCTTGTGTCATGGCAGAAACCGGAGGTTTCAGTGCATCTGGTCCCTGGACTGCACAGCTTTCCCTCAGATTCAGTTCCAAAACTCTCCAGTTTTTGTAAAGCAGCACAGTTACCCCGGCAGTCCTGCCCCACGCTGGCCGCCATCCGTCATCCCAAACAGGGGAACGACTTTCATCTCTCTGGAACTGCACATCCTTCATGGCACAGGAGAGATGAGCACGGGCCTGATAGCTCCTGATGGATGTGCCCAGAGATAAATATTGGGCTGTGGTAGTTTCCTCTCTGAAGCTCACAAGCTCTTGTTGTCGGGCGGGAAACCTTTAAGCAGTTGGGATGTTGTGAACAATAGATTAAAGGAGACAGACTATCTCTTGCTAAATGAGCTGTTATTTGAAATCAGCTTTTTCTTCTTTTTTTTTTTTTTTTCCCAACTCAGGGCACTCCTCAGGAAAAAAATATCCCATCGACATTGTGTTGCTCTTGACAAATATTTTTCTGAGCTGTCTCCTCTTCCCACCCATCAGGGCATGATCAAAGGGCTGGTCCTGCTCCGGGGAGGAGCTGAGAGTGCTTGGGGTGGCTGCAGGGCCCTGATTCTGTGCTGCCCTCCCTGCCTGGTGGCACTGTCCCAAGTGCTGAGGGACCTGGTGTGGGTATTGCAGGAGTGCAAATTTCTCCAGGGATGCCCTCTGGGGAGCGAGTTTTGTGGCCACAAAACTTCATCACAGTGCCACTGGTCATGCTCACCCCAGGAGTGATGCCACAGGAGCGGCAGAACCAGTGAGGCTCCACAGGTGCCTTCCACCTGTGAGGAGAAAGCGTAACTGCAGCAGGCAAAGCGGGAGCCTGGCGCCTGCTCAGCCTGTTCTCCAAACATCAGGAGATCCCTGAAGTGCAGGCTGATCCCATGGAGTGTAAGCTCTCCTGTTTCTTGCTGGAAACCCAAAGCACAGCAGTCAATAACACACAGCCCCAGCACTCATCCCTCCATGCTCCTGACAGAGGCTCATAGGCAAAAGTACAAAAGTCTGGCTTAAAAAAAAAAAAAATCAGATATTTATTATGCCTTTGATGTTCCATAAGAACAGTTGTGGCTTCTGCTTAGTCTCCAACATCCGATTGACAATTGTTTATTAGTTTTAAAATAGCTGAAATTCATGTCAAACATTCCGCATGTTAGAAAAATGTTTATGAAGTGTTATCATCGTTTATTTAACTGTGAATGTTTAGGAAACCGGCACAAAATATAATGGACCACACAGGGCTCCCAGCAGCCCAACAGTGAATGGTAGGCACACTTTATGGACCATGGGGAAGAGGGATGCCACCTTGTCCTCCTGGAGGATCCTCCTGGTCCTTGGGTATGCTGTTGTGGCATCAGGAGGCCAAGAGAACAGGGCTTGGTTTATTTTAAGGCCGTTTCTCCTGTAAACTTTACAAGAGCAGAGCTCACAATGGCAATTCTTGCACAACTGGGCTGAGCACAGGTTTTGGATGCAGGGAGGGAGGGATCTCTTCTTGTGGGCCAGGAGGGTTTGCTGATGCAGCAAAATCTCTTCCTCTTTGAGGAATCTTCATCTTTAAGATGCAGAAAAATATCATAGAATCCTATAAAGGTTTGGGATCAAAGGGACTTAAATATCATTTCATTCCACTCCCTGCTATGGGCTGGGACAAATTCCACTATCCCTGTTGCTCCAACCTGGCCCTGGACATTTCCAGGGATGGGGCAGCCACAGCTTCTCTGAGCGACCTGTGCCAGAGCCTCACCACCCTCACAGGGAATTAATTCTTCCTAATATCCAATCTAAGCCTGCCCTCTTTCAGTTTAGCTCTCTAAAGACACATAAGAAAGCAGCAAATGATTGCAAGCCAGCTCAGGAGCATCCCAGTACCCTGATTCTGTTCAGAATCCCTGGATGTCCATGAAATGTATATTAGAACCATTCCTACAAGCAGTGGGCAGTAACAGCTGCTTGCCACTGATGGTTGCACAAGGGATCAAATTTTAGAAGTTCCCCATTTTTGTGAGCTTTCCCTTGAAACCTGCAGATTTAGCTGCAGGACACGGGAAGGAAATGCCAGGTTATTCTTCCCAGCAGCTGACAGAGAAGTGGAACAATAGGAATGGATATTTTAGTCATTGGGTTAAAAATGCTTTTTTCCCCTGATAAAAATGAACTTGTGGGATTCTTTTTTGTTCCAGAGCCCAGATGAACCCAGGAAGCAAAGATGCTCCAGTGCTGTGACATTTTCTATGGTATTTCTCTGAGCTCAGGATAAAACCAGAATAATCCACGCCCAGATTAATTGATTTTTATCTCTAACATTCGAATTTTACATCAAAACCTCATTTCTTTCATTGATTTTATTTTTGACTGCTGGCACACTAGTGGACCACATTTAAGCAGCTTTGCTTGCTCGTTGTTTTACAATCCAACATTACTTCGTGCCTGGATCTCTGATCTCTGGGGCCTGGCTGTGCTCCCATTTAATAAAAAGTCCCACTGGGGCCATGGTTGCAGAATGGGAAGGGAGGGAAGGGCTGGCACACCAGGCTCAGCACGGCAGGGTCACTGCCCTTGCTCACTGCAGCACCACCAAAGGTACCAGGGTTTTGTTTCCAGGCTCTTGCTGTTCCAATCACCTTCATCTGACCATTCTTCCCTTCCAATCATAAAATTTCCACTTTTGATATTTTAAAATCTTATTTCTCATAAAACTTCCAAGTATGAAAATTTCTTTTAAAGAAATACACCATTAATGTATCTTTATGATGTGCAGCTGATGCTCACAGCATGGGCTACGACTTTTTTATGTTCCCTACTTGTCCTTGAGACATTTTATTTTGACACCACATCCTTACATTCTAAATTAAAGCATGTTTTTATTATCTGTTATGTGCCAGTAGACAGCAGCGCCTTAAAGCTGTTGTACAGCTCCTCATGTCCATCTCAGGCCACCTTCCCCTCATCCCCTCCACTTCCCCCATTGCTTCACCTCTCCAAAAAAGCAAGGATTGAGCTATCCACGCTGACAGCAATTTACAGTGCCCATTAACAGTCATATAAATTCCAGTGGATCAAGGAAGCTTGGAGCATAAGATATTGAGGCACAGCTAATAGCTCTGGGCTAATTGCCATCTCGTGGTTCTGCTCCGCAGCCCCACTGTTTATACCCGCAGCACAGGCAGGCAGTAAAAGCAAGTTTCCAGGTTTCCCGAGTGACCCGAGGAGGGCTGGGAGCTGCTGGCTCCAGTAGCAGGCGGAGGGCTGGAGGTGGCAGTCACTTCCCACGTTTAATGGGAGCTGCTCCTCCCGGTCCTGCAGGGAACGAGGTCGCTCCGATGTAATTTCTGCCACAGATGAATGGGAAAAGGCAGTGTCAGCTCGGTGTCACCGTGGTTCTTATCGTGGCTTCAGGGAACCGCCAGGGGTTGGTGGCTTTGGGGAAGTCTGTTAAACAATCTGCATTTCGACTATAATTTTCTTTTTGTCAATCGGTAGCTTGGAAGGTTGATGAATAGGGAGGTTTGTTGTGGAGTCCTTGTTGGCTTGGAAAGCCGGGTGAACAGGGATATTTGCTGTGAAGTCTCTGCTGATAAATAAACATCTGGGTGTTAATTGCCAGAGGAGTCTGGAAATCGGGACACTGCTCACACTGTGCTGGGGTGCTGGTGGCAGCTTGGAAAGATGCTCCCCTTCCTCCATCAGTTGCCAGCAGAGGGGCTGTTTGTGCAGGACCGGGCTTACCTGTGTTCTGAGCACTGCAGAGCCCAGAGGAGCACGTCTGTGTGCCTCGGGGTGCAGTTTCATGCCTTTCCCCATTTCATTTGCCACCTTCCAAGCCAAGACACCTTTTCTTTCTTTGTTTTGTTTTTTGTTTTGGTTTTTTTTTTTTTAAGGAAATGAAAATTATTCCTCTCCAACACGCACACTTCTAATGAATTATTTGTGAGCTCATGCCTTTCATGTTGGTGGGGTCTGTCAGTGGTGTTTGCTCTCAATTGATTCATCCCTCCCTGTGCTAGGGTGGGGGCAGTTTGATTGTGGCACAATTAAGCCTGACAGGGTTATCAGATGACCCCTGGAACAATTGCGAAGCACTTTCCTTCTTTTGCAAGATAGGGAGATAAATCTTGTGAGGCTGCTTAGGTGCAAGAGCTGGAAAATTCAGCCGGGGTGGGACTGCTGGGGAAGTGTCAAGGTGTGAGGGAAAGGGCAGGAGCCCCATCTGCCTCTGGCGTGGGTCACGTTCAGGGTACCGAGGGGGCACCCGGGCAGCCCCTCCCTCCTGCACACCTTGTTTCCATGTCTTTCTGATCACATTTCAGCACGGACAGTGGGCCAAAACTATTAATATCAGGTGGCAGTTTCACCCTCCCACCCCAAACACACCCTCCTGCTCCTCTCCTTCCCGGAATTTGCTGCTAGCCCCAGCTATTTGCTGACTTGCTGGGTTCGGTGGCTTTCATCCTCCTCATGGCTCCCCAAAACATTTGCTTTGACTATTTGTAGAGTTCACCCAACCCTCCTTCAATATTTGGAGAAAAAAAATGGTTTTCCTGCTACATTTTTTTCCCCAGAGATTATCAGCAGGGCTGAAATTCTCTTTATGTGAAATACTTGGATGGACTGAGAGCTGGAACTCCAGGAGGGGAACGTGTCAGACAGCGAAGGATTTGCAAATTTTACCAAGAGTCCCTTCTGGGCCACTGCTGAGGGGCAGCAAGCCTGAAGATTTGTGCCAAACTCCTTCCACTGTTTTCCACTA
This sequence comes from Rhipidura dahli, assembly GCA_013399225.1. Taxonomy (NCBI): domain Eukaryota; kingdom Metazoa; phylum Chordata; class Aves; order Passeriformes; family Rhipiduridae; genus Rhipidura; species Rhipidura dahli. The sequence continues at coordinate 139,929 of VXAC01000096.1, forward strand.
AATCTGTTAAAACATGCATTGATTTTTGCCTTGAAAGCACTGGAAATGAAAATAAAGGAGTGGCTACATGGGAGCATTGGGTTGCACTGAATCATACCCAGCGAAGTGTCACATTGGAGTGACAGCTAAGCATCTACTTTTCCTTTCTTTCTTGTCCTTATTTCATTATTTTGACCACTGCAATGACTAACTCCACATCAGAATATTATTTTGAACATGCAGATTTGCCCTTTCCAGCAGATAACCCACACATGAAGTCCACATGGATGTTTTCACACTGCCCCTTTCCTCAGCCATATCCTGCACCCCCACCCCAAACTGCAGCACACGAGGGGCTCCTGAGACAACCAAAACCCCTGAGAGAGGAAATTGGCCATTTCCCTTTTTATTTCAGGGTGTGTTTGTTCAGGCTGGACTCTTGGTCTCCTCGGAGAGGTGCAGTGAGAGGGACTCAGGTGAGCAGCCAGGCAGGGAGGGAAGCTTTGCTGGTGTCAGGAGAGGAGCCATGGTGGGGAGGAGGAAGAGAACAGGGACGTGTAGGACACTGGAAGGGAGAAGCAGCAAAGCCCCAGACACCAAATGAATTCAGCTTTTCACTTTTGTGATTTTGCAGTAAACCCAAGATCAGTAAATTGATTTTCGTAGTAATAAAAGCTGAACACTCATAACCCCCAAAGCAATAAACATTTTACTGCTGTTTAGAATTTATATTTTTATTTCCAGTCTTTTCCTCAGAAATGCCCTGAGGGGGAGGATTTTATGTGCAGCTCTATAAATGAACTGAGTGCAAATATTTTTATTTTCTGCTAAACATCAAAATTTTGATGCATTCTCATGAGGCCAAATGCACTTCTTAAAAGTACAGTGAGCCAGCAGAGTAACTTGTCTGGGCTTTTTTTCTGAAGGAAAAGCATTATCAATAACGAAGCTGGGCACCTGGCACTGGGCAAAACAGAATGGCCACAGTAACTACCAATTTCTGATTCTGACCCTTTTGTTTCTTGAATTTGGGTTAGAATTAATCAGGTTATTTCCCATGTTTGTGAGTCCTTGTAATTCCTACTCTGAGACAGTGGAGAAGGTATTGAAGTGCCTCGAGAAGAATCACTCATTTCTTCCTCTGGTATTTCCTTGTCTAGATCTCGGGGTCAGACCTTCTGCTGCTGCACAACAGCGAGGCTTGGGGGCTTGGGCTGGTGCTGGGCTGATTTACACCCATGAGAAGCTGGTCCATCCTCTTAACTGTGGTGATCAGTTCCTGGGAGGGTGTGCAGAGGGTGCATGCAACGCTCACTTGGACCCTTGGGATGTCCCAGGGTTTTGGAGTTTAAAATAACAGTGCAGTGATGGATGAGAAGCCCATTACAAGTGCATTTTAGAGATCTCTGATATGTTTGAGCCATAATTCTTCTCTCTTCACAGTCCCGGGTGGCCAGAATTCACTGCAAAAAAACAAAAGTGCACCTGGCTTTTTATGCAGAGGGATAAAAGAGCCAATATATATAAGGGATATTAATGCTCTCTAAAACATCCTGGAAATATTCCTTCTGTAAAATATACATAACAAATATCAGTGGCATCTCCTAAGGTGACCCAGGTGATTCAGCACTTGGCTGCACATGAGTGATGTGGTCATCACTCTCCCTGTGGCAGTAACCTCTTCCTGCCATGCAGTGGCATCCAGGAGAAGATGCTGAGTGTTCTCTACAGGTGTAACTGAAGGATGGGGGATCCAGATGCCAGATTTTGGTGAGCTCTCTTAACCATGGCCATATCTCAGAAAACCTGATGTGGGCAGGAGCCTTGTTTGTGTATTTCTGTGGCCAGTCTCAAGTGCCTCCACTCTTACCCTGCCCCCTCAAACCTTCCCGTTTACACCCTCTTTTTACTTCCACTGAAGTTTAACATCCACTTCTATCCTGCACCAGCACAAGGAGAGGATGGGAGATGGAGAAACTTCTTCTTGGCAACAGCTCCTAAATTTCCTTCTCATCAATGAATCCCCACCATGAGCCAAGCTTAATGAATCAAAATGTTAATTAACACACACATAAATTCAGCAGCCTTGGATGGATGATGCCTGGCCCCCTCTGCTACTCTGAATTCCTCCCCCTCATCATCATCACATCTTCTGGCTCTCTCCTTCATTAGTTTTTATTTGATGATTTAATACCACCATTAGTCAAAAAATTATCAGCTCTAGCATGCATGCACAGCAAGCTGCAAGTCAGGGCTGTAAAACACGGGGCAAATCATGCTGCAAAGACATCACACAGCTAAAGAAATCTGTCCCTCACTTCCACTGAGGGCTGACTGGACACGGATCCAAAATCCTGGGCAGTGTCCGTGGATAGCACTTGGCTCTTGTAGGAAGAAAAGCGTGAAACAGCCAGATAAAATGAAATAAAAATTAGCTTCTCAGCAATGAAACTGGGCATCCTGGCCTGAAAGAAAAGCAAAAATAACAGGAGTAGCATTTTAATGTGTTTTCTTCTCATGAGTGAACAGTTCCAGCAAGAACGATGGACTGCCCTGGAAGGAGCCACTGCCAGCCCTGGGCTGAGGAGCTCCTGGTTGAAAATGCAGCCCTGGGTTGGACGTGTCCCCTCCAGGGACCTTCTCCTGCCCATCAGCACGCACTCAGCACGCTCCTATCAGTTTGAATTTCGGGGACCCAGCATCAATCACTGTGGGGAGAAGTGTTTGACACCGCAGCCTCTGGGTGGGCTCAGACCAGTTGCTTTTCTTTGGTAATTAGGGAAGATTACACAAATGATTAAGCCTTTATTTACCATTAATGACTGGAGTTTACTGAGCTGTGGCACTGACCTGTCAACCCCACACGCTGGGGACTCATCCTGAGCACCAGGAGCCAGAGGAGCCCTCCAGCAAGCACAGAATTAGGCTTCAAAAAGGGACTTTTGGAGAAGGAGGGGTGCTTAAAACCCTGGCTAAAGCTCTCGAGCTGCTGCTGCAGTCACTGCCTGTCCTGGGATTGCCCTGGGATGCTGAGCAGCAGGGAGCATGTGAAGTGTCCCAGGCACTGACAGTTAACACACACACAGCCTGGATGGCTTGTGCACCAGATAAAGGAGAGAAAACACCTCCAAGAGTGAAAACATTGCATTTCTCCCTCTGCCCCCCCTCATCTGTGTTGATTCCTGATTGCAATCTCCCAGCCCCCTGGGTGGGTGGCTCCCAGCTGCCATCCCTCGGTCATGGGGCAGCCAGAGACACTTTTTGCAGGGTAGAGCAGCCTTACCTGCAAACCACATCATCATCAACGCTTCCTATAGGCTGTGTGGGTTTTAGAAGGGAAAACAGCTGGTTTTTTGTTGGGTCCTAGTGGTGGCTCCAACAGGACAAGGTCCCAGGGATGTGGAACACCCTGGGCCACTCTTCACCCTGCTCTCTCTAAACCTCCTTCTGCACTGTGGAGTGCAAAAAACCAAATGCTTTTCCTTTGGCTTAGAGTGAGTGCAGTGTTTCTGGATCCAACCCAAATATTCAAAGTCTTGCTTTCTGACATACAAAGAAATCCAGAGGGTTTTTATTTTGGGAAAAAGAAGAGAATTTAAAGGTGGTCTGACCGGCTAGAGAAAGGTGAATGTGGGGGGTTAAAGAAGAAAACACCTCCAGAATTTAGTTAAGTATTTAAGACTAAGAGCACTGAAAGATACACTGGAAAATTTTTGTCCATCAGGCAAGGGTTTGGATCAATTTGTTCTGCCTTTGCACCACCATCGATTTCCACTCCTGGACCATTAGTGCTGCCAAGGACCTGCCTGTGAGTGGGGGCTGGAGGCCCTGCTGGAAAACTTCTGGCCTCAGCTCCAAACTTTACACAGGAGAAACGGTTCAGATCTGTGCAGAGACACAGTCCCTTTACCCGGCTCCTACGTGCCACTGGTCACCGTGGGACCAGTGATGGCTGCTGGGACCCCCCAGACCCCCCCATTCGGGGCTGCAGGAAAACTGCTGAGCTGAAGTCAAGGATGGATTGGGTAAAACAGGCACAAAACATTCCATTAATGGCCAAACCCTGCTGCCAGCCCAGACAGCTGGAGGGCTGCACATGTGCCAGTGTGGGCAGATTCGCTTCCTAAAATAGCGTTTTGGGATTGATGCTCCCAGAGCTCAGCGTTTCCCGGGGTGTCGGGGCAGTGCTTTGTTCTGACACGTTGCCTTCCCCAAAAACCAGGGCAGGGACCAAACAAGCTGCAGGGAAAGTTATTGGAAAACCCTCTCGGTGCCCCACAGACTCTCAATCCCTTGTAAACACGTACCCACAGTAATGTCACCAGCTGCCCACAGCAGCACAGAGATCACGTAGAAAAGCAGAGATTTCAGGGGTTTCCTTCACTCCTGCCCCAGGCAGGGCCAGGGCTCTCTGGAATTGTGTTGGTGGGAGTCATTTTCATTTGATCACAGTGTTGCAAAGGTTTTAAATTCAGGCTGCTTCAGTCCTGTCTTTCTGATTCTATTTCTTTAATACAAATAAAAATCCTGAAATTAAATATTTGTACTTCACAGTATTGGGTGTCAGGAACCTCTCCTAGAGGAGAAAAATTCCTAGAATTTTTTTAATTCTAAAATATCACAGAATCATAGAATGATAGAATGGTTTGGGTCAGAAGAGACCTTAAAGCTCATCTCATTCCATCTCCTGCCATGGGCAGGGACACCTTCCACCATCCCAGGCTTCTCCCAGCCCTGTCCAACCTGGCCTTGGACACTTCCAGGGCAGTCATGGTTTCTGTGGGCAACCTGTGACTCTCCATCCTCACAGGGGAGAATTTCTTGTTAATCCCTAATCTAAACCTACCCAAGAATGGCCCCTGCAGTCCATCCTTTGGGACAGGGAGACATCACAGTCCTGATCCACCAACAGCAGAGGAAAAAGGGATCAACCACTTCCAATCCAGTGGGAACAGCACCAATTAAGTGAGAATTGCTTTTTGCTATTTCTCCACAACCTTGCTGTTTTTGTTAATCTTCAGGAGTGGGGTGAAGCTGTGGGGACAGGGTCTCTGCATCAACCCAGAGACACAATCCTGCTGGGATTCACACTCACACCTGGGTCCTGTCAGAGCAGCAAAGTGGCCAGCACACAGAGATGGGAGAAAAAGATTATGGAGAAAGGAAAGGGCTCCACTGCACCCAGATATGGATTAATAAGTGAACCATTCATCTGATAGGGACACGAGGGAAGTTAGTATGGAGCCCCACTACAATTCAGCAATACCACTTGGCTTTATCTCTTGCCCGAGTAACACAAACATTTATGGAATTACATTTTAAGGCTTTTAAAGGTGTATTTAGAAGGTGTTTCCTTTGAAGTGTTATCTTTGGGAGCTCTTGTACGCTGATAAAAGCCGCGTTCAGCTGCCTCGCGAGGAGCGCTCAAAAACCGCCGGTTCGGAGAATTTTCACCCTCTTTGGCCAGCACAGGGCAGCCTGCCCGGGGGCTGTGCTTTGCCTCATGCCACTGGCATTCACCACAGCCCTTTCCCAGCAGAGCCACGGTGTTTGCAGGAAAGCAGCAGTGGGGGGTCTGTTGTGGTGGGGTGACCTTTGGAGGTGGGTGACGTCCTCGGAGGCTGTGGAGCTTTAACACAACGGAAGAAGAGCCCTGGGGTTTTGCAGGCATCACTGCCTGGGAGCTCCACTTCCCTCCCTGAGAACCTTCAGGAGAAGGGAAACAGCGTGGTGAAACAAATGACTTCATTCCAGGCTGGTTCCAGTTAGCATCCCCAGCCCTCCTCGCAACCCTGCCCAGAGATGAAGACATTGTTCAACAGCTCATCACTCACCGGCAGCGCTGCGCCCGCAGCCAATGCACAGACCCCAAGCCTCATCCCACAGGCAGAAGACTTGACCCAAAGCTCCTGGAGACCCATGGAAAAGCTCCAGTGGATTTCTATGGGTCTTGGACCTCAGCAAATGTTGGCAAACTCCACCAGAGCTAATGGGAACATTGCTGGCAGCACAGACTGACGGGTCAAGCAAAAGGAGAAAATTAATTTATCAGCCAAGAGGATTTGTCTTCCCTTGAAGTTTCCAAGGAGTTTCTTAACAGGATGCTCATTAACATACCTTTGAGGGAGGAGGGACGCCTCTCTACATGCCATTTTAAATACCAACAGCTCCAGATTGGCAGTGGTCACATGGCAAGCAACTCAAGGGGGGTGGAAATACTCTCCCCATTCCCTTTGCCCCTTTTCTGGTCCTCCCCAGCTCCAGGCAGACTGTCTTGCTCCTGACCTCCACCCTCAACTGGAGCCAAAATCTTGGTGCTGGAGCTGGGCCATGATCACTCCAGCCCTGCTCAGCTGCCTTTTTGGAGTTGCTTTCATTCATTTTCTTCCCCCCAAACACACCCCCCCACCTCCAAAATCACCAGGCACAACTTGTCTGAACGTGTGCCGAACCCGATAAGCCTTTGGCAACCGCCAGAATAAATTGCTTTAATAAAAATGAAAACCATTTTGAGTGGGGAGCAGGGAGGGAAGGGAAGCAAAAGCAAATGCAAAAATAATGTGCAGGCAAGGGCCCATGTGATCACCTGGCAGGAAGAGGCATTCCCAAACCAAAGCATAAATCATGGGGCTGGGAGCAGCCAGGCCAGCATGGGGGCAGGCAGCGAAACCCTTCACTTCTAGGTTCACATTCATTGCTGCAAAGAGCACGGAGCGTGTGTTGCTTTTACCAGGTGATGGAGAGGAATGTGCTAAAACACTTCCCAAAAGGAGCTGTATGAGGGGCAGGCTCCTTGTGGGGGGCCAGGAGCATGTGGCTGCAGTGGTTTCACTGGGGTGGGTGTGCTCAGAGCCCCCTAGGCAGGATGGGCAGATGCAGGGGAGAGGGAATGTTTGCAGGATCCATCCTCCAGCCCCCCTTGTATGCCAAGCACGTTTGCTCCATCCCATCCCACACCAAAGCAAGGGAACAAGGCAGGCAGGGGGAGCCTGCAAAAGCCGTGCCTGGAAGGTTGGGAATTGGACACAGCCCTTGTGGGGGAGAAGTTGGCCCAAATCTACCACATTCCACAAAGGAGCTTTCACACTTGGAGAAGGATTTTGGAGAAGTTCTTTAAAGTACTTAAGATGATGTTGTCTTTATCTGTGCTCAGGAGGAAGGGACATAAATCCCAGCCATGGACACCATGCTGTCAGTGCCACACCAGGGAAGAGTCTGAGACCAGGGAGGGAGATTTGCAGCCTGACTTGGTGGAGAGCTGCTGTAGATTGCCTAAAAGCTGATCAGCCACCACTGCAAACCAAAGAATTCCATTTTCTATGTTTTCTTTATTGAAAACAAAATTATTATATAGCTAGGGATTGGTGAAAAACCAGTGATGGATTAGCAGATTAGGTGCTCCACAGCTGGTTTGACATTTGCCCTTCCCACTTCAACTGGACTCAGGCAGATCATCTCGTTCCTGAATTTTATTGTGGCATGAGCTCTTTGCTTCTGGTTTTCCATCATGGGAAAGATAAGATGGAAACAGAGAAAACAGCCCAACTTTGGCACATTCACAGTTCCTATGTTGGGTATTCAGGTGCTGCCACACTGGAGATAACACATCAGGGACAGCCAAGGAGAGCTATGGAGCATCTTTCTTTCCAAGGATCTGCACCAGAAATGAAGCTCAAAGTAAGTGTTCCTGTCTTTAATACTGAGATATTATTGATTAATTAATTACAGAGGGATAAATGACATAGTTGTGTGTTATGGATAAACCATTTAAAGCCTAAGAGCTGTCATCCTTCCCCAGCTCTCAAGAGCAGGAGCCTTTCCAGTGAAAAGCTTTGCTAATGAAGCAGTCATGAAAAATATTTACTGCCAGAGTTTCTTCAATTGACATTTGCATCTTCTGTAATTTGCAAACTCCGTGCAATTTGAGCCATTTTCATGGGACTATAATTTATGGGAAAGGTTTTTCCTTCACTTCTCAGCATTTCTGTAAAAAAAAACCACACAAAAGCATCTTTTGCTCTGAAATTCACACTTAATTTTTTACTTCTTTTTGGCCAGGAGAGGAGGGAGGGGCAAGGGAAAATGGATATTGCAAGAGACAGAGCAGAGATGGAGGAGTAAGAGACAGGAAGGACTATTAAGTGCAGGGTTTCTCAAACTATGGGTCACGACTGCTTAAAAGAGAGCCAAGATGTGTCAGAGGACAGTGGGATGCTCCTTGGTTTAGCCTTTGAAAAAAAGACCTGGCTCCCCTCTCCCCATAGAAACAAAAAAGATAAATTTTGGGCAAGATTGGCATCCTGGTGCAGCCTGGACAGGAATGCAAGAGGGGCTGCCTGGCTGTCCTCCATCCCTGGGCAGCAGGAGCCAGCTGTGAGCTCCCCTTCATGTTTTCATGCTACAGAGGAAATGGTTACAAAACCCTAATTGCATTCATCTCCTCCTTGCAGAAGGAGGGGAAGGCAGAGGTGAAGAGAAGAACCCCAGCAGCACAACCCATTTGTGATTCCCCAGCCTGGGCTGAGCCACTGCCAGCTGAGAGCTGGCATGAAGATGGATGAGTCAAAAAAAAGAACATTTTTGTAAAGTTTAAGAACTGTTCGTTTCAACTTTTGGCACAGGCCACCCAGCCCTCAGCATCCTCAGCAGGGAGCCAGGTACCCTGAGCTCTGCAAGCCACACCATCCACACACACAGACTAATTTTTGCAGGATATAAAATATCTAAACATTTGTCTGTTGGGAAAACGTGAGCAACAGCAACAGGAACAGGTGAATTTAGGTGGGACCACAAAACCTTACAAGGTGTTTCCTGACTAGACAAGTTGTGCCAAAGCCTGACATCGACAGCTACCTTCCCACCAGCCCTATGCACTTCACTGAGAACAGCTGCCACCCAGTTTGAGGATGTCTTTGTACTCTCCTGCATATTCCCAGCACCTTGGAAGGCAAGAGCTGCACACCCAGGGTGTTTGCAGCCCAGGTGGTGTAGGTTGGAGAAGGAAAACTAAGCCAGAGTGGAAAGGATTCATCTGCTTCTCCCTCCAGCTGAGAGAAAATCCTCACACTGGCTGCCTTTTTCCCAGCTGATCTAGTTTTGTATCTGTTAGTAATGGAAATCTGAGGTAGGTTTTTCTGTGCAGATTTCTGGGATCTGTGGGTGACCTCTGAAGTTAAAGCATCTCCTGTTCACCTGCACCCTGCGTCACCCAGTGCCACCCCATGCAAACCCAGGGAAAAGGGGCACAACCACGGCGGGCTGCCTTTGTTATTTAGCGCAATTTAAATGCTTATTACACCAGAAAACTACCGATTTAGCTAAGCCTCTCCTTGTCTCACTTTTACAGAGCCTTTCCACCTTTTCAAGATGAGAAAAGCAGCCGGCGACCTCCTTGCCCTGCTCCTGCAAGTAATGATGCTCCATCCCAGCACCGCCCAGTTGAACGGGAGCCCTGGGAGCTGGTGGACTTCCAAAATCCTGGCTGGGGCGATGTCCCGGGGCCGTGTCCTGAGCAGCAGCCCGGGCAGCGGAGGCGTTTCGAAGCCATCGAGCAGCCTCTGGTGGAAGCTGCCTGCTATGTGTGCGCTGCCTTCCGCGCGTGTCCTGCCACAGCCCGCTCGCTATCCCTGATCGAGGGAATATTTCCTTCTCTCATTGCAGCACCCCCTGGCAACGTTGATCTTCCTCCCCTTTATATTTTTGCCTTTGTTTTTGTGCCTGCTGTGGAGCAGCGTCTGCCCAGCGATGCTGCTCCCGTGTGCTTGTTCTTGCTGCAGGAGCTCTTTTAGGTTTGCTCTGATGGGATTTGATGAAAAGCCCAAGAGGAACAGGTTCTGAGGTCCTCAGAACGAGTGACAGGACCGGGGGAATGGCTTCAAAACGCAGAGGGGGAGGTTAAAACAGATAACAGAGAGAAATCCTTCACCGTGGGGCTGGTGAGGCACGGGCACACGTTTGCCTGATCCCTCGTGCCCATGAGTTACTGCTGATGATGCTTTTGTCAGCACCCTGATGGCTTTAACAGCATCCTCACCGTGGGCCTCCACCCACATCATGGCCCGGGAGCCCATTTCAGCCCAGCATGAGGCCAGCAGCTCCTGTCCCAGGGATGATGTGGGACGCTGGTCTCCAGCTCTGGCCGTGGCACCATGAAATCACCTGGGGGGATTTTTTCCATTCTATTGTTCCTGTGAAACGAAGGATAAGATGCATCCATAATCGATGTTAATTTTGGTGACCAGCTTTTCCTGAATCTTAATTTGTTCTTGTCCTTTGCTTTTGGGTGATCAAGACCTGTCTCTGCCTTGATCAAATATCTCCCCACTGCATCAGTAGGTTTGTGTTACTTTCTTTCTTTTATAGTTTTTCTTCTAGAAAAAGGGCTTGAAATCATTTTTTAGATTTTTTTCAAGTGCCTAGATGTAAAGAAATCCGTGCCTGCCCAGATCTTTTGGCTCTTCAGCCAGGAAGCAGACAACCCTCGGTTTCTGTGAGCAATCTGTGTGATCATCAGCAGACATCTGCGGGACAAGAGGAGCTTATATGGAGATGATGCCCAGAAATGTCCATTTTGCCTTCTTGTGTGCCAGCACAACACTTCCAGACAGCTGTTCTGCCTCAAGCCTCCTCGGTCCCACGAGCAGCTGCTCCCATCAAGCCCTTCTTTTTTGGTGTTTCTCTCCTTGATGGTCCAGAAAGAGCAGCCACTGAGCTGTTGGAGGCAGGTGTGGGATGGTCGGTGCCCCCATGGCTCATGCTCCAAGTCCCAGTGTCACTGCTCGGAGGTCTGGCTGCTGCAGGTGATCTCCCCAAGCCCCACACCTCCCAGTTACCCCACTGCCCCTCCCATGCTGTCACCAGGCTGGTCTGAGCGAGGATCTCTCTCCCATGTGGTTGCCGTTAATTCCACCACCGCAAGCATCAGCCTGAGGTACCAGACCATATCAAGCAGTCGATCTCTAATTGTCATATCCGACAGTAAAACAAAGGGTTCAAAAGGAAAAGGGGAAAATTAAGGCCAGGAGCTTCCCTCTGCCCATTACAGGTGGCTCATCAGAAGGCTTGGATGGAAAACACCCCCTTAACCCTGCGCCGCGTCCCTCTTGCAGAGGAATGAGTCAGGAATTCCGTGCACGTAGAGCAATCACCGAACAGTCCCTACAGGTCTGCCCGGGACCACGGCTTGCCGAGCAGCTGCTTGTTTACCTGCCACCCATTTCCATAGCAGGGGTGTGCAGCCGCATTCCCGGGAGCCCCGGCTGCTCCCACCTGCCCGACCTGTCGGTGCGCGGGAGCAAAGCTCGGAGCCGCCTCTCGTTACAGAGATGTCATTGCCACGGGGGGGACACTGCCAAGGATGCTCGGAGCTCTGCTGGGATGACTGAGGAGCCAGCTCAGCAGCTGGGGTGTAAGGCAGCCTGGTGGCATCACTGCTGGTGCACGGAGGGGACTTTCCACCAGCAGACGGTCTGGGCAACGAGCTCCGGGGATGCGCCGCAGGGGATGACTCCGAGGAGGAGCAGCTCAGCCTCAGTGCTCCAAATCCCCTTCCACAGGAGCTCTCCCTATCCGCTGGCCCTGGAAATGTCGCAGGGAAACCACCCTCCTCAGGTTGCGTGTCCTATTAGGCAAGAGGGACGCGTCCCTCCCGAGCCAGAGCCGCGCTCGGAAGTGGCTGTGCCAGAGCCCTGCTCGCAAAGCAGCTTTTGGCAGAGCAGGATGTGCTGTCGGGGTCCCAGATACGTAGGCAACAACTTTCTATACCTTTTTATGAGTGCCAGGGTGATGGGGAGCAAGAGCATCCCTTGCTTTTTCCTGGGAGCTGCTGCTGTCTGCAGCACTGCGGGGGAAGGCTCTCCCTGCCCAGCCTGGGCAGGGGAATCCGTGCCAGCGTTTTCCCCAGGGGATGCTGAAGTAGCTGCACTTCAAAGCTCAGGAAGTGTCCATTTTGCCTTCGGCTTCACCAGCCCACGGTTTAGGGTGAAAGCTGCTTGTGTCAGCAGCTGGAGCTGGGAGGAAACCCGGGCTAAGACAGGGCTGCTGGCCAGGATCAGCACCCAAGTCACCCAGCCTTTTCTCACTGGTCCGTAAAGCATCCCCAGCCACTGCAAAATGCCCCCAGGAGAAAATCCAGGACCATGGGCTTTCACCCTGCACTTGAAGCAGCCATTTGTGTCAATTTGGGCACATTCCTTTCCCTCTCCCGAGTGTTTGGGCTGGGGGTTGTTGTGTGCCCTGGGCTGTGTCACTCTAGTTCAGTAGGATGCTGCTGCTGCTACCGCTGGCACATTTCTTTTTCATTTTTTTTACCTCTTCCTCTCAAAAAGTGCCAAGTTGTATAAAACAAAAAAATCCTTCCCATCTTAACGCTGGATTAATTATTTAAAAGGGTCTGTTTGCCAGTGTGATTGACTTCAACCAACAGCGCAGGTTGAGCTGTAATTACGGGAAAACAATCAAATCTCTATCTGGGTTCACACCATACTGGTCTCGCCGCTTTTTGTGTTACAGCAGAACCTGTCGGGCAGCTTTAGCTAAGCTGAGCCTCCTTTCTGCTGCTGGGGCAAAGAAACGCAAACCAGTAGAACCAGTCAGGCTGCAAAGAAAAATTATGGCTTATTGTCTGTGCAAGTTCACCCACACTGCTCGCTCCTGTCTCCCGTGTCCCAGATGACCGTCTGCTGATCACGACCTAACTGAGCTCCAGGAGCCGAGGAAGAGACACGGGCACAGTCCTCCAACGTGAGTGTTGTGCTTGCACTGATTTTTCTCTGTCCCCCAGCATCCTGGGCAGTGTTGTGTGGCTGGGAAGGGAGCCGGTGTGAGCCACGCGTGGAGAGCTGCCCCAAGGTCGCTCAGCAGAGCGCTGGGAGAGCTGTCACTCGGTGCTGGCAGAAGGGGCCTGGTCCAGCTCCCATCTGATGGGCAGAGGTTGGTGTGTCACGGGTTTGCTTGCTTTTCTGTCTCCTCTCAGAGCTGGAGGAGGAAATTTGGATTTGTGTGGCAGCCGGGGAGCCGATGGCTTGTGGCAAAGTGGCAGCTCTGAGGGGTCGGTGGGGCGTGGACCTGGGCACTGCTGCCCAGCCAGGACCTCGGGGCTCTCCTGTTGACAAAAACTATTCCTCTGGCATTTTCCACTTGAGTATGAAAGGTAATGGGATATCCCTGTGATCTGAAATGCTGAGAAATGGCATCCAGCTCCACTCAGGTGGAGTGAAATAGCTATGGAGGGTCAGAGCAATTTATGGGTGTCAGGGTGAGAACAGGGGAGCCCAGTTGCGTTTGCATTCGGTGAGGGGGGACCAGAGGCAGGAACAGAAAACTTCTCTGAGCAAACATCCAGCAGCGTGACAGCCACGAGGGAGCAGAGCTGTGGCCGTGAGGGGGGACTGGGACAGTGTGGGATGGCAGCAGTGCCCATCTTGGGTGCTGGTGCTGGGTACTGGGGGGCATCACCCCCTTCCACACCTGATCCACCTTCCATGCAGCATCTGGGGCAGCCCTGACCTGCACCAAGCCATGCACATGCTGGGCAGTAAATAACTTTCAATGGAGTCGTGGATCTCCCTTCCCACCCCATTTCACACATTGAACTCATCTCTATTGCTAAAGCTGAGAATAAATTTGCTCTTTTTTCCCTCAGTGGGAGCTTGGAGCTGGGTTGTGGTGACGCCCGCTACCCCCACCTCTGTCCCCACCTCTGTCCTGGTTGTGTCCCTTGTGGTTCATGCTGACAGTGCCCTCTTGGGCTGTCCAGATATGTTCCTTCAGGCAGCACAAATATTCAGAGAGGCTGGAGCTAGCTGGGCTTCCAGCAGCCCCAGGCATGAGGTGCAATGCTCCCGAGGGCTGGCAGCCTTCTTCCCTGCTTTAAATGCAGCAGGAAGGAAGTGGTGGTGGGGTCGCTGTGGGGGACAGGCTGTGCCCACACACGGGTTTGCACAGGGCTCTGCTGCTGTGGGCTGAACTGTCCCCATTGCCTGCTCCTTGTCCCTTCTGCTGGGACAGTGCCACCACGATGGGGAATGTCCTGAGAGCACTTACAGGGGACATGGCCCCAGATCCACCCCTGGAGGATGCAGGACACTGGTGCATTTGTTCCAAACCTAGCCTAGGTAGCACTGTGTCCCCAACACCAGCGTGTCACCAGGCATTTGGGACATGCAGAGATGCCTCAGTCTGTAAAAATGTCCAACTGTATCTGCCACAGCGGTTGGACAGCACAACATGGGGCTGAGCTGGGAAGACTCATCCTTGGGGCTGCAGCAGGGCTAAACACCCAGGAGGGCTTTGCAGGATTGGATCTTCCTAGGATGTTACTCCTTTTTTAGTGCTGAAGAGAAAAGATAATCCCATCCAAGACTTCATCATCTGAGGATATCCAGGGAAGAGAGATCTGTTCTTTCTGTTTGTGTGGCCATTGTCTTGGCTCAGGTTGCCCGTGCACCCCTCACACAGCAGGAGCAGAGGTGCCAGCTAATGGAAGCACAGCTGAGGGGAACCTTTGTGCCCCTTCTCCCACACAAGACCTGCTTTCCCATGCAGGACCAGGAATTATGAGTTCCCCATGTCAGGAGCAGTGTGGGGTCTGAGGAGACCCTCTGGGGAGATCTCCTGCTGAGGAGGAGAAGACAGTGAGACCAAGGTGCTCTCCAAGCACCACAGGCAGCATAAGGGGATCACAAGCAGGGAGTGGGGTGATAACCACTATCTATCAGAGATTCCCAGGGTATTTTCCTGCCACTTTGCCCAGCCAGGGGCTCTGGAGCTGGGGGTGGCAGTGGGAGTGCTTTGGACAGGCAGTGACCACATGCCTCCAGTCCCAACAGGGCCTTGAGCTGTTCCTGAGCCTCACCACTTTGCAATTAAAACACCCGAAAAACGCGATAATGCCTCATTACCCACTTCCCAGAGCATTTTGAGGTGTTAATTGAGTAATGTTTATAGATCCTGTGGTTACCCCGAGATGCACAGGCAGATAAGTCGCTACTTTTAATGCTCTCCTGAATCCTCCTGTGGGCAGACAGGCCTGCCCACTGATCTGCCCAAAGCCCACCCCACTCTGGGGAGCATCATGGCACAGCTGGTGGCTCCAAATGTCATTCCTTAACAAGTGGGGAGCAGAACAAATATTTACTGTTAAACCTCAGCATAGCAGCAGGAGTTGGGGAGCAGGAGGACATAACCTCCCTCCCAGCTGGGGATGGTGCAAGGAGAGACCCCCCAAACTGCTCACCCTGCTATGTAAAAGCCAAAGTCAGATTCCTGGGTATATTCAGGTATTGCAGAGGACCAGCAGCTCTGTCTTTAGTGATCCTGCAAGCCCAGGGCAGCCTCTTTGGCTGGATTTGGGAGGAAGGGTGTCCCTGTTTCAAGGGGCTCTTGAGGGGAATAGGGACTCTTAAGCAGAAACGAGGTAATGGAAGAAAACCCACACTGAGGGTTTGGTGACTGCCACAGCAGCTGGAGAAGCAGAAGCTGCCTCCACAGGGCCAGGGTGGTGGGGGAGAAATTGAGCTGCTGGGTTTGTGATCACCAGGGCTGTGCTGTGTTATGGGCAACAGAGCCTTTATGGGGTAGAAGTAAATCAGTGTGCAGGTTGGGACTTGAGGCTGGAGCTGCATTCTGGAGGGTTTGCCCCACCTCTGCTCTCCCTGCAGTGGGACACGTCTGTGCACACGTGAGCAGGGCCAGCATCTCCCTGGTGCTGCTGCTCCTGTTGAACTGGTCCAGGGGGCTGTGACCAGCACAGTCCCCACAAACCCAGAGGGCCATAGGGGCAGTTCACAGCCGTGCTGCAGCTCCACATCACCCGAGTGGGACCCCCCTGTAACAGCCAGCTGAGGCAACCCTGGGGCTCTCTGCAAAGCGGCCCCTGGGCTGGTGGAGCAGCACGGAGCAGCTGCCCTGCTCCAGGGAGGATTTTCAGGTTATGCGAGGTAGAGGAAGGCACCAGATCCTCCTCCCTGGAGAGGCAAGAGCCAAGGCTGCTCCTCCTGTCCCACTTGTTAGGAGGTAGTTTTGCAATCTGGCAGCCCCTGTGCAGCACCCACAGCAAACCCAGCACGGTGCAGAGCAGGCACTGGGCTCCGTGTTAGGGCAGTCTGTGCCGTGGTAAGTCATGCAAATAAATAAATACCCAGCCAGAAAAAAAAAATTCCTCAACATACCAAAAAAGTCCTCTTCAAACTGCCAAGCAAAGTACATCAGCAAAGAGCATTAGCTCCACACTGGCCTGTGAAATACTCCTGGCACTGCAGATTTTCCATGAGTGATCAGGCATTTTTTTTCTGAGTACAAACTTGTATTATAATTCTAAAATTAGACCAGGAATCTAGTAGGGTAGCCAAGGAAAGAAATTTTGGCTGGTGAAAGCAGCTGTGCCCGACAACGGCCCAGAGAAAGGTGTGTGACATCAATCCAGCCCAGAGCTGAACAACTCCAGCACTGCTGATGGGGAAATATCTGGTGGTAAATCCATTAAGCTTCGCTGATCCCACAGTGTCAGAATGTCACAGTCCTGCCTTCTTCTTTTCTGCCCTTTTTTTTTTTTTTTAAATGATTTAAGCTCGTTTAGCTAATGAGCTTCTTTATCCTTCTGAAAAGGAGACACGGCTGAGGGTGGGGATGCTCCGTGGCTCACTGTGAGTGTCACAGACAGTGCTGGGGATGGTGTTGAGAGGTCAGAAACCCCCCGGGGACCAAGGAATGAGGATTGGCTGTGCTGTCAGAGCCAGCTGTCGAAGCCCATCCCTTCCCCAGCCCCTCGGACAGGACAGAAAATAACCTCCCTACTGCTTTCCCTTTCCCCAGCCACAACAGGAGCAGCCTGCCTAAGGAGCGATGCCATTGGTACCCAGGAGATGCTGGGGGCTGCTCTAGCCCCGTGCATGAGAGCAGACATCCCAGGGACATCCCTGTGCCCCAGCCTGGAGCCCTTGTCCCGCCCTGAGTGGAGCATCGAGGGATGCAGAGAGCGGGTGAGCAAAGCCACGGCAGTCAACAATAGCTCTACCCCAGCTCCTGGGCTTTCCAAACCCTCCAGGTTTAGGGCTTGGATGAGGAGTTTGCCTTTGGTCCCCGACACTGGGGCTCTGTTTGCAGAGGGCACCCGTCACTGTGAAATACACCCAGCCCCGCCGGGATGCCAAAGGGCTGCTCCGGCTCTGCCACGGGGCTGCATCCGGCACCACGGGCTCTATATCACAGTGACAGCTCTGCAAAGGGCTCGGGGCTGTAAATGAAATCCCTGTCTCAGGGAGGGAGAGGGACTCTGCGGTCTGGGCTTCAGCAATAAATCTCCATCAATAAATCCTCTGGAGCGGGGTAGAGGAGCGGGGGGCCGCGGCTTCACACCTTCACCCGGGTGAGAGGGAGCAAAGCTGAGCCCCTCGGGGAGCCCGGGCTGTTGGTGGGGCTGCTCTGCTGCAGCAAAAAGCTGAATCCTGGGACCAGACATATGGGGAGTGATGCTCATGCAGGGTCTCTGTTCCCATGTGTGTGCACAGACGAGACCCGAGGTCCTCGCCAGATTTGCCACAGAGTGGCTGTTCCATCTGCAGGCAGAGATGGGTTCTGGCATCTCAGAAATCACCAAAACCGGCAGCTTTCCCTGCTGATTTGATCTGCAGCAGGTCACAGGTCCCCACTCGCCTGAGGGCTCTGAGAAGAAGAAAACCAGGAGTGAGCCCCAACCCTGGTGGCACCACGGCCTCAGCCATGCACAGAAGGCAAAGCCGCTGCCCACACCCCAGCCCCAAATCCTGATCTGCCGGGCTCTGCCTGTAGCCCTGAGTCACAGCTGCGGGGATCCGGATCTGGCACCGAGCAGCTGCGCTGCCCCCGCGCCTCCCACCTCACACCACAGCCAGCCCAGCCCTGCCTCCCTGAGCAGCGGGCTGGCACCGCTCCCAGCCGGGGTGGCACCTTCCCGGGATGGCTGGGCTGGAGCCCTGTGTCTCGAAATGCTGGGTTCAGCCCTCGGAGACAGCAGCCTTGGGAAAAGGGCTGTACCCTTTAGCACAGGGTGGGCAGGACCTGCTCCAGCAGCAGCGAGCACAGCAGGAGCACACGCAGCCACCGACTCCTCTGCTCCCAGTTGCAATCCCTTCCCGGATTACAGCACTGCAGAATGAGAGGGGAATTAGTGCCTTCAGAGCCCCCCCGGCCGGCGCTCGGGGTGTCAGTCCCGTGATGGCAGTGGTTAATCTCACAACCTCCCTTTGCCCAGGGCAGAGTCAAATTTAGGACTCAGTGATCCTGGGAAGTGCATCCCATTAACATCAGGGATTTTTATATTTTTTTTTTCTGTTTTGCCCGTTATTTCCCCTGGCTGGTTTTTCAGCTGTTGCTCTTGGGGCTGAGGTCAGTTCCCAGTCCCATTTCACAGCAGCAGATCTCGAGCCGGACGAGCCACACCACGCTTTTATTTGCCAGGATCCATCACCCAGCCCTGGGAATGGGTGGGTTACGCCCTGGGAAGTGGGAGCAATGAATTTTTTTTCATTGTTTCCCCAGAGAGTGAGATCTGTACTCAGTTTGCATCAGATTTGCCCAAAAGCCAAGCGCAGGGGCTCTGGGATGGTTGGTGCTCGGGCAGCTGCGCCGCCGATCCGAGCGTGCCGAGCCCGCCGCTTGTGCTCGCTGGCGCGTGCCTCATTTCTTTTGAAAATCAGGTGCTTTAGGGGAAACTTTCTTCTTCCAGCTCTGCGTGCCCACATCTTGCATATGCAGGAGATCTGGCACATCCCTGCTCCGCAGGCAGATAAAGGCACGGGCGGGAGCCGGGCTGGGAGAGCGCTGGAACCCAGCACAGACCTTCCCCGTGGGGCTGCAAAGCCCGGCTCCCAGCCCACTCCTCACTTTCCAGCAGCACAGGGGAGGTTTTCTCCCTGGTCATCTCCTCGTGGCTGAAAGCCAAGTGTCCGGGTGCTTTGTTGGGATCAGGATTACTTGCCACGACTCATTAACCCACCCACTAGCCACCTCCCCTGATTTCTCTGTAACACTGGGTGAAAAAGCTCTGTTGGGTGTCTCCCAAGGGTTCAAAGAGCCAGCGAGGCCATGCAGAAAGCCTGGGAAGTGACAGTGGGGTGGCCAAGTGCTGTGTGTTGCCTCTGGTAAAAGCTGTGTGGGGTGCCAGAGGGAACAGGGATGCATCAGGCTCAAGTTGATGGAATTCTTGTGAATATCCCCATCATCGGTCCCCATGTGATCCCAACACGAGTTCTGGAGTCCCTTCTTTATAATGAAGAAGATGCCCTGCCCCACCTCATCCCAGAGAAATGCAGTTTAAACAGCTTAACAAGTAGAGGAAAAGCCTGATTTTCCAGCTGGGCTTCTCCTGGTATCTAAGACATGCTCTTTGCTATGCTCAGCACTGAGGCAGGGTGGACAAAAACATATCCCATGGTTTAGCAAATGATTTCCCTTCCTTGCTCTGTGCTTTGTCCTTTCCAGAGCACCCCATGCCCACGACACATCTCTTTTGTTGGATTTTTCTTTCAGTTTTAGGCTGAAACCTGAATAATTTGAAGCAAAAGGACAGGGGTCTGGTGTGTGGCTCAGCCCTGAACATGACCACAGAGAGTTTTGCAGAGTTCCTGAACAAGCTCAAGGAAATCCATGAGAAAGAGGTCCAAGGTAGGGAGACACAAAATGTCTCATCAAAAACTGGCCAAGATCCATTTCTTTGTAAAGTAACCTGGAGGGAGGAGGAGCAGGTGAGGATTAAGGAGCTCTGGGGATTCATGCTGAGCAGGCAGCATCCACAGGGATGGACTGGGACATGGGGTCACAGCCTGTCCCTCAGGGAAGAGCACCCTCTGATGGCACCTTGGTACCTCTCAGTGGCATACTGGGGAAAAAAGTGACTTATAAATGATGAGAAGGAGCGGAAGAGAGAGGACATTCCTGCACTCCATGCTCCTGGAAAGCAAGCCATGGAGGTGCTCAGTCCCTGCAGGAATCCTGCGTGCTGCAAGCAGTAACCACGGGGGATTTGGCTTCTTTCCTGGCCCTGCTGTCGTGGTGTGTGACAAAGGTGACTTGGGAGCTTTGCAGAGGTGACACACACACCTGCTGGGCATCTGCTCAGAGCAGTCAGGGTTGGAGTGTATTTGGATACTGAGGGATCAAAGGGAAAGTAGAAAGATGCAATAATCTATAAGGCAGAAGCAGCAGGAGATGAGGCTCTGTTAAAGGAAATGTTTGAGTCAGGTTGGATAGCTTATTCCTCCAGGGAATAAATTATTTCTCAGGTCATACATTATTGAAATAAAACCTATTAGGTTAAGAGACCAAGTGCCAAGTCCAATTGTTTTCCTATTAGAATAATTCCCAGTATCAATATTATGAACAAAACTTCAGCACTTTTGGATGATTCTGGCTTATGAATTCATTCTTCTCTTGTGTAACTTCAAGAGAGGTTAGAGGAAACTGTTGAGCAATTTAAACCACATGTTTACATCTACTTTGCATAAAATGGATTTGACAGGATACAATGTCTGCAGATCCATCAAGGAAAGCCGTTCAGCTGTAAATATTCTCCAAGATGCTCTCCAGCCCTGAAAGCTATAAAATACTGCCCACCTGGGAAATGCGGGCTGTAGTGAGAAATGAGTAGAAACAAACCTGAAACAAAACTAAACCAGACTTTTTGGGTCTGGGAAGGAAATGCAGAGTCATTAAACAGTGAGGATACAGAACAAGCTCGGACACTGCACAACTTTCCCAGTTACATTAAAATGTGACAGCGTTTAACACATGCAGCATGTTATTCCTTATTGGACATAAGGCTTGGGTGAGATTTCTACAGAGCCACTCACCTTCCTGAAATTCCATCAGTGCCGTTTGCTTCTGAGTGCCGGGGAGTTGGCAATGAACACCCAGCTCTCGGTGTCTGTTTGTTATTCCAGGTCTGCACAGCAAGGTGGCGGAGCTGACGACGGAGAAATGCCGGTGAGCGATACCGGGGCAGAGGGGTGGCTACACCACTGCAATTTCAGACCTCCCCAGTTATCCTCCAAGACTGCTGGGTTAGAGAGCACCATCTGCCATCCTGGTGCTGCCAGAGTCAAGCATTTCGGCTCCAGGCAGGGCTTGGGGGATCCCAGTCCATCTCCAGTTCACCTTCCCACTGGCAGGTGATGCTCGTGCCAGCCAGTTCTTGCCCTCTTGGGAAGCAATAACTGGGAAGAATTAAGCTGCTGACTCCAAGGAGGGTGTCACAGAGCAGCATCCAGGCTCCAACACATTTGTTTCCCCTCCTGACACACAAGAAAAAAGGGCATTGTGGATGAAGGCATGAGTTTTAGGGAGAAATCTAATAACCCTCTTGTCTTTGTTCTGTTTCTTCCACTAGCGATGCTCAGAGAATTGAGGAGCTATTTGCTAAAAATCATCAGTTAAGGGAACAACAGAAAGTCCTTAAAGAAAATGTAAAGGTGCTAGAAAACAGGTAAGATTTGTTTTTCAGTAGGGTGCTGCTGAACGGCAGCAACTGCGCCCTCCTAGGGGGAGAGTTTGGGATTTGCTGTCTTCCCCAGAGTGGGATGGAGCACATGAACCTCTATTTTTTCTCATACTCAGCTGCTGGGAGAGCTGGAGGAGCCTGAGCACGTGCCTAGGAGCTTTCCCAGGCTGGTGGTGGTGGGGCTGGATCAGGAGGGGTGCAAGGGCCAGTGCTGGGCTGCGGGGGTGATTCTGGGTGATGGTCTGGTGTTCACACTTCTCCCCGGGGAGGGCAGGAACGTATTTCTCCCATGGAAACTGTGTGGTAGCAAGCTGTGGGGTTTCCTTCCTCCAGGCTGCGAGCTGGTCTTTGTGACAGATGCATGGTCACCCAGGAGCTGGCCAAAAAGAAGCAGAATGAGTACGAGACCTCTCATTTCCAGAGCCTGCAGCACATCTTCATCCTCTGTACGTACTGACACCCGCTGTAAGCTCGGCTTCGGCAGGCTGAGTCTTTGCTCAAATCCCTCTCCCAGACATTTGCACGTGAGCCCTCAC
Organism: Rhipidura dahli; assembly: GCA_013399225.1. NCBI lineage: Eukaryota > Metazoa > Chordata > Aves > Passeriformes > Rhipiduridae > Rhipidura > Rhipidura dahli. The sequence goes on from VXAC01000096.1 coordinate 161,916, forward strand.
AGCGAGCAGGAATCTGGGAAGGGTTTGGGGATGGGGAGAAGGGAGGGAGCAGGGCTGTGGATGGCAGTTCATGTCCCCCCGAGCAGACACAACCCTTCACACAAATCATCAGAGCTGGGGGTTGCAGCCCTCCACACCTCCAGAAAAATGAGAGACTCCAGGCCGTGTCAGCTGCCTGGGAAAAGGATGCATTTGGCACGGCAGGAGCAACACTCTGGCAGAGACAGGGAAGTCACAGCAGCAGCTCAGCACGGGGAAATGAAATCAAGCAACACGTGTGATGGATCTTCTCCTGAGCCTTTGGCAGAGCTCCCAGCACCGCTGAGGCACGGGGTGCTTTTCCCTGGGGATCTGACCTGCCCAGGGAGGGTCACGGGGGTAAAGGAGATAAGGCATTTAGGAGAGGTGCCAAGAGCCCTTGGTTTATCTCCCCTGCTATGCCACTGCTCCCCGAGTGCTGCTTTCGAGCAGGAGCAGGCGAGGTGCTGTGCCTGGGAGCCCACCCATGCTCTTCGTGGCCTTCCCACTGCAGCCCCAGTGCTGGGTGCTCACAGCTCCCTCTGACCTCTGTCTGATGCCCCCGAGACCCCCAGCCCTCCCCTAACACAGCATCCACTCTTCACCCTACCCTGGTGTTCAGGGGCAGGATGTTGGCTGTGCCCAACCCACCACTGCCCGGTCTGGGTTGTGCTCTGCCCCTGAGCTGGGCGAGCTGCATGCAGACCCAGTCCCGATGAAACTTGAGCCAGAAAGTTGCTCTCCTTTATCCTTTAGCCCCAGCGTTTTTACAAAGAAAGAAGGAAATTCGGCATCCGTCCAAAATCCGGTGCCATTCCCTCCTCCTCCCCCGGGCACCCCAGTGAGCTGTGAGGAGCATCAGCTCTCTCTTTGCAGCACCTGAACTCACAGCAGCACCTCTGTCCCCGCAGCAAATGAGACCAACCGCCTGAGGGAAGAGAACAAAACGCTCAAGGAGGAACTGAAGAGGCTCCGGAGCCTGGAGTAAGCACTTTCCTGGTTTCATTCTTTACAAGGGGTGTTGGTGACAACAGGGCATCCCCACAGCTGAGAAGGGCAACGTCCAGGCTGTGGCATCCTCAGGGGTATTTTAGCATCTAATTCCTGTGGATTCCTGTATATGTTAGACACGGGAAAATTCCTAATGGTCTCAAAATCCTTGTTGAGCTTTGCTTACTCCCCTGTTCACCAGCATCCAATGATTCATTTTTGGGGAAAAAAAGATATTTAACCCCCTGGAAACAAAGCCCTAGCCAACTTGCATGGACCTAAGCCTGGGCTTCCATGGCTTTTCCATGGTGCCAGCTGCCCTCCTGCAGCAGCCAGAGAGGGTCTGCAGGAAATGGGTTGTTTTGGGGGAAGGAGAGTGACACACAAGGGATTGTGATGGGGTTAAAGAGGGAGAAGTGATCTGCACCAACAGGTTCATAGCCCAGCAGAGCACTGTGCTGGAAGCCAAGTAACCTGCCAGGCTGGCCAATATATACAAATCAGCTCATTCCTCAAGGGTTTAAAGTCCAGAGGAATTAGCACTGAGGGATTAGTTTAGAAATGTGTTTTCTTTGGAGCACAGGACCACCATCCGCTTAAAGGGAAATTCTGGCTTTCACTCCCCAATGCTTCCCAAGGGCTGAGCAGTTCCAGAGCTGCAGGCTGGGCTGGGCTTGCTGAGCATTGAGTGATCCTGCCCTGCTCTGTTCTCCCCTGAGATGCTGGATAGGAAGAATTCCAGCCAGCCATGTCCCAGCATGAGAGTCCACCCAGGGCTCTGTGTGTGTCTCCAAGATCCACTCACTCCCTTGCAGTCATCAAGACCATCAGCCCCTCCATCTCCATATGGTGGCAGGGGACAGACACAACATCCCTGTGGTGAACCCACCCCTCCACCAGGCTGAAAGCCCAGCCAGGCACAGGTTCCCACAGAGCTTTTGCAACAGCCACAGCTGGGTCCTGGCTTACCCAACGTTGTGGCTTCCTGCGACGTTACCCACGACCAAGTGGGGCAATCACACCTTGGGCTGTCACGCTGGCTCTGTCCATGCTGCAGGCTGCAGCTGGGTACTGATAAGCTGCACTGGAAGGAGGTGAGTCTGAGAATCCGGTATAGCCACATACACACATTCATAAATATGTATATTTATATATCAGGCTAAGAGTTCTCAGTAGAGTGCCTCCAAAACCTTCCTTCTCCTGCCCTTTCTCATTCATTCACGTCCTTTTCCTTCCAACAGCGACAGGACAAAGACCCCAGGAGTCACCTCCAGAGAAAGCTGCTCCTCACCAAGCTCCCCTTTGACTTTACTGTCCCCAGTGAGCAGGAATGCCAGCACGGAGAAAACAGAGCACAGGGAAGCAGAAGAAGCCCACCAGGATGTGCCAGACCTCGAGCTCAGTGAAGGTGGGTGTTGCTGGCTCCTGCCACCCTTGAGGGACCTGGGGCTGTGAAGAGTCACTGAGCCATGGGGCAAAACTGCCCTGGGAAAGGGCCTGGAGAGTAAAGACCAAGCTGTTGGCAGCTCAGATGGACATTGCCACAGGCAGAGAAGCTGATGGGGGGGACTCAGGTCAAGGGAGAAACACACTGCTCTGCACAGGGCAAAAGAGTGCTGGGTGCCCTCACCGTAAGACAGTTCATGCAGAGACCATGGCATTCCCTTCCTGCCACCCACACATGCAATGAAGGGCATGTTCCATCAGGTGCTGGCTCAAACCACAAGGCAAATTTTACTCAAAATCTTCACTGAGACGTGGTTGGTACCAGCCAGTGCCGTCCCTGGGAGGCTGCAAGGCTCATGCACGCTGCAGGGCAGGGCTGCAGCAGCTCTGGGGGACCATCACAGTGCACAGTATCACAGTTGTGCCTTTTTTGCAGAAAAGCCTCCAGAGAAGCTCCAGAGAAGCTCTCCAAGCTGCAGGACTTCTCCAGGCACTGTCCTCCAAGAAGTCAGCCTTGCAGAAATGGTGAGTTGTCAGCTGTAGCCTGATGTGCTCAGGCCTTCTCCCCACTGTTGTAGTCATCTGAACTGGACCAAAACAAGCAGATTGGGATAGGGAAACAGTAGGAGGCACTTGGAGATTGAACACTTAGCCAGACTTGGGTAGTTTGTCATTGCCAGAGCCAAGGAGGGCACCAGCTGAACTCCAGATCCATCCTCTCTGCAGAAATTGCCACTCTGCTGCAAGCAGAGCTTGGCACGGGCTCCTGTCCCTGCTGTGACCACGCAGGTCCTTGTTTGCTGCTGTGTTTATCCTCCACGACCACACCTCCAGCATCCTCAGGTCCTCTGCTCATCACTCTGGTTCCTCTCTCAGAGGTCTTACTGGGGAAAACTCCAAGGAGTGAAACACCTGGGGAGATCATGCTGAGCCACATTTCAGTGTAGCTTATCCTGAGCCACAGAGCCAGCTCTCCATTTCCTGGGCAAGCAGGGAGCTGGAGCACAGAGAAGGTTGGAAGAGGCTGGAGAACATGTAAACTGTGGGAGTTGTGGGTACCAGGAACAAATGCACCGCAGCAGCCCTGCCCAAGAGCATCACAGATGTCTCTCCATCTGCAGTATGATCAATATTGGCATTTTCAGAGGGCCTGGCTTTCAGTGTTTGCAAGAACAAACACAGAGAGGGTGCCAGCTGAGGTTTGCTGAGTGATATGGTGACACTGGGCACTGGAAGATGAGACTGCAGGACCTGGACCTTGTTCCTGGTCATGGGAACTCAAGCCCACGTACACACCCACACAGATTCTTCTGTTTTGGCACAGGCTTTGCTTACTCGACCTCCACAAAAAAAAACTTGAAAGAGCAGCTGAAAAAGGGTTCTGGTAAGGCTGCAGGCAGGCTGTAGGGATAATTAATAGGGATCACAGGAAGGGTTGGCGACAACTCCAGGTGGGCAGGGGAAAGTCAAGTCAGAACATGTCGTGAGCCTTTCATGACAGCTGATGGAGACAATGATGTCCTGGCCCGGGTACTCCACTAGAAATACACCCACCAAAGCAGTGTGTGCCAGGAGCCTGCATGAATAAAGTCTTGCATGAGTAAAGGCCTGACTAGGGGACAAGGAATTTGCAGGGTCTTATCTTGGTTAAGCCACTGAATCATGACTTAAGAGGAGACAAAAAACCTCCTGCACTACAAATCAGCGCAGCCAGAAAACAAAGAGTACACGAAGGGGAAATTTCCTGGAAAAATGAATAAAAACTTGGTAGAGCTGTTGACCAGAACCATATAAAGCAGCACACTCGGGAGCTGTCTGTCTTGTTCCCATTGGTGAGGAGATGTGTCCCAGTTCAGCCAGGCTCCCTGGAACCCAGGACACACGGCAGAATGTCTCACCTGGACTTTCTCTCCTCTGGCACAGGCATCCCAGAGGATTTCCAACCAGCTGCACGGAACCATTGCCCTGGTGAGACCTGGCTCCAGACCCTGCCTCCTGGAAAAGAGTCCTTCAGGGGCAGCAGTGTCTCCACCAGCGAGGAAGACTCCTCTCCCTCCAGAGCGCGAGCACAGCCCCAGCCTCGAGGCGTGAGTAGCAGCTTGGGGGTCGTGGTGTGGGCCTGATCCACGGCCCATTGCAGCTGGCCCTCAATGGGTGGATGGCCAGCATGCACTGTGTCTGCCCACCTTTCTCTCCAAAGTTCTCCCACAGCCTTGGGAAGGGGGGAGGAATCTCCCAGTTTGCACCAGTAAAAAATGACTGGAATGCAGCCCAACAAGATCAGCCTCTCGTTATTCCAGCTCCTCAGACAGACCCACAAAGCGAACCAGATGCCCCCACATCCAGGCAGAAGGACTGTCCCAGGCAGGCAGCAATTCCTGCTCCTCCTTATCTATTCTAATGGGCTTTCCTGCAGGGCTCAGCACTTCCCAGGCTTATCCTCCCCAGTGATTTCAGGAGCACAGAGCAAGGCCAGTGAGTTCATCTGTAGAGACAGTGAGTTTCCCGAGGTGTGAGTAGCTCTGCTGAGCATTCCTGGGAACAGCTTGCACTCATGGAAGCTGCCAAATAACCAGCAGCAGCTGGGACTGGGCTCGCAGGACAGGTTCCTGCACCATACCAGCCTTCCTAGGATGGCTGTAAAAGTCTCCTGCTGAGTGAGATTGGGGCAGGGTGGGCTCTTCCTCTGTCCTGGGGGTTCTTCAGGCACTAAGAAAGCCCAGGGGGGTGGTTAGGATGTTGCTGCCTGTAAGACATTGTTCAAAAAGTGACTTTTCAGCAGCAGTGCTGATGTGAGAGGTCACTGCATCCTTACCCTCACTCAAGCCCCTGCCTTGAGCTGCCGAGGCCCAGGGACAGGGGACTGCTGCTGGATGGTGGGATGGGAATGGCTTCCTGCCCTACATGGAGACCCACTGCTGACTGCCTGACGCCCCTGGCCACCAGGACCCTCCTCCCCATCACAGAACCCAAAGACAAGCGTGGTGTACTGGCCAAGAGCTGCAACAGGGCATGGAAAGAGCAGGAGAGACCACACACATCCCTGTAGAGCTGGGAAACCATGGGAAAACTCTAATGCTCTATTTTTTTTATTTTTTTTTTTTTATCCCTAATGCGGGATAGCTAATATATTATTTTTCCACCCTTTTTAAAGCTATTTAACAGCAAGCAAACCGGACTTCCCCAAGGTTGCTCCATCCTACGAAAACCTAAAACTGAGTGCCCGCAGAGAGCAGCTCTGCCTCCTCCACAAGCACCTTTCCCTGCACCAGCTGGGGCTGGCGAGTCACTGTGCCCCGGCTGACCGGGACAGCGGCAGCTTCCCCAGCCACTTGCTCCGGACCAAAGCTGCCGACGGCAGAACGCGGCCCCGGGACAGCTGGGAAGACCACGCAGCCTTGCTGAAGCTTCCTGCCACCATGGTGTACGTGAGGGACCAGCAGCTGGAGGAGAAGCTGCACCTCCTCAAGCACCGGGAGCGGCTGCAGCATCTCCTCCTGCAGCAGCGCCAGCCGGGCCAGCGGGATGGGGACACGAAGCTCCCGGCCGGCGAGCGGCCCCTGTCCCCGTGGCTCGGCATCGCGGCGGGCTGCAAGGAGGAGAGGGACTTCCCGGAGGATGCTGCGGATGGCAAGGGAGACAAGGAGCTTTGGCTGAGCCGGGAGCGCTCCGAGCTGCGAGCAAAGGTGAAGGAGGCGAGGGACGATGATGCGGACGCGCCGCTGGACCTGTCCGACTCCGGTCGGGGCAGGGAGACAGACGGGCACGGCCGCCGGGGGCTGCGGGGCGGCGGCAGCCCGAGGGAGAGCCCCGGGGACAGCCCGGCTGTGCCGGCAGCCCGCGGCCCCGGCGGGGGACACAGGGCACAGCGGGACGAGCCGCGCTGTCCCTTCCACTGGCCCAGTGCCACCCGGGCGCTGGCTGGTGCTGCCAAGGAGGAAGAAGAGGAGGAGGAGGAGGAGGAGGATGCAGCTGTGGTGAGTACAGCTCGCGTTATCATAGAACTGCAGCCCCTTACCCACCCCAGGGTGTCCAGCACCATGGTGACCAGCATTAATATCCTGTGGGAGGATGGGTTTCATATGTGTGAAGCCAATTTGCACACTGTGCAGTCCTGGCTCTCCTTCCCCACCTCCCCTCCAGCATCCACAGGGTTTCCATCCAGGCTCAAGGGCAGGCAGTGCCTGTGCCCCCTCCCACGGGCTGCTGCAGGAGGTGCTGGGCTCCCTGCAAACACCCCACAGTGCACAGGAACATCTCTGTAATGCTCGTCCCTCGGGGTGTCACAGCCATCAAGTAAGGGCTGAGGACAATCCTCTGCTGCCTGCTGACAGCAGCATTTGTGCTCTCTGTCTCCCTGTATCCCACAGCTCACGCTCTCACGGGCATATCTGACAAACAACGCCACACCAAGTGACCCAGAGGCCCTTCCTGAGGCTGGGATGAGACGGGATGTCAGTGCACAGAAGGGAGAAGCAGGTAAGAAGCCCCAGGCAAATGTGACATTTGAGAAGGCAGGAGTGAAAGGTGTCTTTTGGTGAAGGCCTTTCCCAGCCCAGAGCTCTCTGCTGGGCTCTGCACACACCTGCAAAGCCACCTTCCAGGGACCAAGTGTTCCTGGCTCTCAGCTTTTCTGGGCCTTTATGGGAACTTCAGGTTTCACTTTTCTGTCCTTGAGAGCTCAATTTTCCACCCTAGATATGTCCAAAATTCAGGCTCAGTCTCTACAGGGAGAAAGCAATCCCAGTTCCTCTGGAGAAGAGCCCAGTGTCTCTGTCCAGCACAGACAGAAGCCACCCATGGGGTGTCCTTGCACACCCAGCAGAGCACCCTGCACTCCACACTGGGTGGCATGGAATTCTCCACGGGCTAAAGAGCCAGTGTAGTTCCAACCTCTTGGCAAAACCCACTCCACAGTGAGCAGCAACAAGCCAACCTTGCTGCTCCAGCATTTCCTGCTCCTCTCAGGGAAGAGGAAACTCAGAATGTCTCAGCAGAGATGGGGAAAATGCAAGAGGTTTGCAGGATAAGCACTGGAAAACCATCCCTGTCCCCTTGCTCTAAATTGTGTCCTGTGATGACCCAGCACACAGGGCTGAGCACGGAGCCAGGGATGCTGCTGCCTCTAGCAGGTAGGTCAGGGTGGTTTCCTCCCTTTCCCTGCTCCATCCCCCATAAGAGCCCTTCCAAGGCTTTCTCCCTGCCTGACCCCCACGGAATGCAGGTGCCAGGTTTGTCCAGGTGGGTGGGAAGCAGCAGCCATGGGGATCAGAATGGAAAGCACGTCTGCTGGGAGCTGCTCAGTACCAGCCTTACTGGCTTGGCTGGAAAGTTGAGCTCGCCTGGATTAGTTGGTCTGGGCGTGTCAGAGTGGTTTGGGAACACTCTCCGGAGCAGGATTTTTCACGGTGGAAAAAAAAAAAAAAAAAAGGGAGTCCTCTGTGATTTACATGCTAAGGAGATATCATCATGGCAGAAGAATTTCAACTGATTACATTCTGGGTGTGGGAATACAGGACTTTCTTCAGTTCTCACCTTAAGGTTGACACAAAGCCCAGGAAACAATACACAAATACTTCTGCACTTTCTAGTGAGCCTGAAGCTGCAGAAGGATAAGGTGAGGATGGGATCAGGCTTAAGAGAATCCAGGAGTGCCTGGAAGCATCACCATCTGCTCTCTTGCCTCTGCAGGGGCAGCAAGGGGGGCTGCCCTGCTGAGCTCCATCCTGGCTAGACCTGGGTGCCATGAGCAACAAGTATTGAGCTTCTGGGATGCCCCCGTCCCTCAGAGGAGCCAACAACCCTTTCTGCCCACCGTGGCCAGCCCAGGCATGTTGCTGTGTGTGCAGACAGGGTGATGCCACCACCAGCAAGGCTTGGCCCCCAACCCATGGAGATTCAGCCTGTGCAGAGGTCAGGTGTGTGCAGGTGCATTTTTGGGGCTCTGTAGCCCCAGGGTTTGTGTACAGCAGAATGCTTTGCTGGGAAGGGAAGCATCTCCCCTGCCTTTCCTTCCTCTGCTCCTCAGCACACATTCCCTGCCAAGAGTCACTGACTGACACCAGCAGCAAATGTGGGGATTGTCCCTTTTGGCCTCTTCACCCCAACATGCTTCTCCCTGCCTGGGGCTCAAATAGGAACAGTCTGGGGTTTAAATACCCACCTGTACACAGCCACAGATGCTGGGACAGCTCTTGTGACATTGGCATAGCGAAGTTCTATGGGTACAGATTTCCTGGGAGCTGGTTTCCCAATCGAGTTTTGTTGGATCACCCCGAAACATTCATTCCAGGCCACGTAGCTTGCAGTGCCTCTGCTGCACAACACAGTTTATTGCTGAAGCTGTTTTCTGCCTCAGTGGCTCTGTGAGCCTGGGCCAGTGGCTCTGTATCTGCTCAGGAGCTTGTCAAGCCTCTCACCAGCCATAAAACCCTTCTTTTTGTGTTTCCTTAGATGACAATGATGCCGAGTCCGGGAAGCAAGAATCGGATGAGCCAGACACGACGGACAGCGAGGTTTGTTTGTTCTCCTCAGCCATCAGCTTCAGCTGCTGGGCCCCAGAGACATGAGACAGGTTGTCCCAGCCCAAGCTCTCTCTAGAAGGTGATGGCTCTTCCTGCACCAGGTGCCAAACCTCATTCCCACCCTGTTGCACAACTTGCAGCTGAGGGATAGCAGTGCCATTCTTTCCAGCCAGTCAAGAGCCTTTAAGAACAACAGCATTTGTCATCACTCCATAGCAATGGTCACAAAGGTCCCTGGCAATGCCACCAGCTCCCTGGGAAAGCCAGGGTAGTTTGTAGACTGACTGTTCTTCTCATTGGTGTAGGAGAAGTATGAAGATGAGATCGTACAAGAAGCTGAGGCTGATGGGAAATACTTTTGCACCAAAGACAAAGCTCATGTGCAGCAGAGGAAGAGAAAAAGAGGACAGGATCCCTGGATAAAAGGTAGGGAGGAGGAGTTCCTTCGGGCATCAGCTCAGGGCTACAACTTCTGCTGCTTCCAGAGGGACTCCTGTGAGAAATGCCTGAGGACACTGAGGGAGTGGAGGTTTCTCCTCCGTGCTCCTCTGAGCCATGTTTTGGCAACACTCATATCTCCAGCCAAGGAGCCCCTGCTAATGGTTAGCCAGGGCAGCCTGGGCAGGGTGACCAGGAGAGCACTCCAAGCACCTAAGCTAACAGAGCTTAGTGCCTTGTGTTTGCTTATCTGGTCAGGGAGGTGGTGACTGGGGAAGGCCAAATTCCCAGGGGTGAGTTATTGACATTCAGAGAAAGGTTTCTGCCAGTTCTGTTGATCTTCCAGTGTGGCTCTGGAGGTTTCCCTGCTGACAGAGGAATGTGTTGTACCCATGGTTCCTACAGGTGAATAAGCAGAAAACTGCTCCTGATAAAGGCAAGGATAAGACAGTTTGTCTGTCAGGCCTTAAAAAATGCTCTGTCAGAAAAACCCCGCTGCTCACCCGCTCTGTACTGGTGGTAAAAACAGGGAAGGGTTGGCCCAACCATAATTGTGGAGAGGGCAGTTGCTTAGGTTTGAAGGGAAATTCTTTAACAGCCCGACCTTCAGAGGGCCCTGATCACTCAGGGGACACCACCACAGCTGGGTGACAAGAGGATTTGCTGTACAAAACCAGGCACTTGGAGCAGTGGGGAGGAAGCTGCTCTGTGTAGCCCAGGGCACACACATACGACCTGCCAGGACTGGATGGGGATGTCACCAGTGAGGGAAGGGTGCAGCTGTGGCAGGAATGGGATGATGGAGGGGCGTAGCACCTCTCTCAGCATGTGCTGTGGGCCATGAACCACACTGGAAGGGGAAGAAATCCATAGAATGCACCCTACTGGTCTGGGTACCCGCTCAGGAATGCTTCTGCACCAGGTCAGTTGTCTGCCTATTTCACTTCACATGTTGTTTTATGTCCAGGATCACAACAGCCTCCCCTGGATACCCACACATCTCACATCACAGGGGTTTCTCTTCATCTTTGCTTTGCTGAGCTTTGCTTCTTCCTGCGCTGCCCCTATTTTGGGATGAGGCCATGCTGACTCCAGAAGTGTAAATCCATTTCTCTGTGGCTAACTCCTGCTGTCACCTTGCTGTTTACAGGAGCTAAGAAGTCAATGAGAGGAAGAAAGAAGATCAAAGTGGAGCAATGCCCAGTGGGGATCACAAAGGAACTGGAGGATTGCTCTGCTTCCCACAATGATCCTTCCAAGGAGAGTTAACAGCAGGGCAGGATGAAGCAACTGCAGACCAAAGGAGAAGGCTCAGAGACCTCAGCATCCCACCCACGCTGGGAGAGTGAATCCTCCTGTCATGCTGGGCCAGGCAGTGGGGAATTCATAAGGACTCATTAATGAGCAGAGCACCCTAAATGTCCTCACTCCCCAGGGGAGGCTGGGCAAGGATGAGCCGTGCAGGTGACACCTGGAGCAGCCAGGCCACTGCTGGTGGAGCAGCACAGTCAGTGACCCCAGGCCAGAGCAGACTCTCAGGGGTCTAGGAAGAGGAGATGTCTCTTTGCAACCCTCACCCTGCACAGAACCGTGTTCTTCCCTGGGATTTCACGCCTGGAGAATGGACTAGCAGACCCCTCTCCCCATGAAGGATGTCCCCGTGGCTGGCTGAGGGGTGGTGACCAAACCAAACAGTGCAGAGCCCCGTGCCCAAACCTGCTTCAATTAAATCCCTACCCAGGTTTCATACACATGTGGATCTTTTCTGACCTGGAGAAAGTCCATGGTTTTCTTTTCTAGTTAAGTGAGGAGCAAGCACATGGGCAGACAGGTGGGATGTGTCCCTGGAGAGGGCAGGGAGAAGAGCATGGGGAGGGAGGGCTTGGGTGCTCCCTGTCCCCAAGGTGTCCTGCACTGCCTGGAAAAGGTCAGTGTGCGAGACCCAGCTGTGGCTCACAGCAGAGCACCAGCTCAGCAGTTTGCACTGACCTTGGCGGGACTGCTGGGAGCTGCTTTTCACATGGATAAACTCTTCTTAGTAATTTTTTTCTAATGGGATGAGATGGGAAGAGGCTGCAGTGAGAGTCCCTGCTGGCACAACATGGATCCAGGAGCCAGGCTGGGTTGTTCCTGGCACACAGGTGGAGAACAGGGACAAAAGAGAGGGAGACCAGTGGAGAAGTGCCAGAGCCAATTCCTGCTATGGTGTCCTCCCACTTCGTTTATCTGCAGTTATTTCTATTTAAACGTGGTTTTGTTTGCCTGTTCACAAGAGCGAAGGCAGAGCACAGCCAGCCAAGAGCAGCATCCTTTGCCTGTAGCACCTTGCGGTCTCCCCAACCCTAAAATTTCATTCAGAGAGCGCCGGCTGCGGGGGAGCAGCAGCAGGAGCGTCCAGCACTACCCGGAGCAGCCTCGCATCCGCCCAGCCGGGCGGGAGCGCTGCGGGAGCGGGAGCGGTGCGGGAGCGGTGCGGGCGGTGCGGGAGCGGGGCCGGGAGCGGTGCGGGCGGTGCGGNGCCTCCCCGGGGCACAGCAGATCTGCCCCCGGTGGCTGTGGGGCACGGGAAGGGGAGAGGGGACACTCGGAGCTCCGGCAGCGGGGATGGAGTGGGGGTGTCCCGCGGGGCTGCTGCTGCTGTCAGGGAATTTCACAGGAGCGAAACTTTCCCAGGCTGAAAAAATATTGAGACAGCTGTCGTTTTCCTCCTGTCTTCACGCTTTGGAAGAGCTCGCTGGATGCTGAGGAAGGGTGTGGAGCACGTGGGTGCTCATCTTGGAGAAAAGGAGGCTCAGGGGAGACCTTTTCCCTCTCTACAACTCCCTGGAATGAGCTTGTAGCCAGGCGGGGTTGGTCTCTTCTGCCTGGTAAAAAGTGACAAGACAAGACGAAAACGGCCTCAAGTTGCACCAGGGGAGGTTTGGATTGGATGTTAGGTAGAAATTTTTCACTGAAAAGGTTATCAAGCATTGGAACAAGCTGCCCAGGGCAGTGGTGGGGTCACCAAGGTTGCAGGGCTGATTTGTCCCAGCTCAAAGCGATCATCGGATCGTGGCTGTGGGAAATGAATCAGGACCATCACTGATGCCTCTCCCTCTCAGTCCTGGGCAGACAGTACAATATCTGTCCCTTCTTAAACCAGCTTACAGGGGAGAGCAATAACCCACTGAGCACACTGGTGAACCAGATAAATATGTCTTGTAAAAATACCCTGGCAAGGAAAAAAATCAAATGGGGAAGAAAAGGAGAGAAGTTGAAATGTAATCCCATAAAGAGGCCCCTCAGACCCCTCAGGGAGGCTGCTTGGGATGAGAGAACTGAAGGAGGGAGGGAAATTTCATGGACTATAAAATAATCACCTCCCTATGACAATCCTTTGATACGCAAAATGTGCAGAAGTCCTGCCAAAAATAACAAAGTCGTCAATTTTATTTTTTTCCCACTAAGATTTTTTTCTTCACAATGCATGACACCATCACAGAATCCACGTTAAATTATTGGGCTTTTAATAATTTTTGTGTTGCCTCTTCTTATTAGACATTTTCATCTGTATCTTGTGCTGGGTGTGTTTGAGGGGCTGGCAGGGATACATTTCACAGTTGGGACAATCCCGTATCTGAAAAAACCAAAAATTAGTTTTGTCAGCTTTGAGCAAAGTGCTCCTCTGAGCAAATTGTTGAAGTAAATTAAACTTTATATGCTGCACTTGACCCAGACCTGGAATTTCTCTGCTCCTACCATCCCTTGGCTTGCTGTTACCTCCTCACCATGCTACAGAAAGATGGATAATTGCTGAGGTCCATTAATTCTCAAAATTATGTTTGTCAAGTAGTTCTTGACAGGTAAATGCATGTATTGATCTGGTGATATGCATGCAGCCTCAGACGTGAATTATTTTGCTATAAGGAAGAAATCTGAGCCCTGCAAGCAGCTCTGGAGATCTGCAGAGGTTTCCATGTGAAGGTTCAGTCCTGCCTGAGGGGTCGTGTTTGCAGGAACACACAGGGCAGCATTCAGCCCCACGGGCTGATCCTGCCTTCCCTGGAGCACTGCAGCCTCTTGATAACTCCACAGGAGTTTGGTTAATGACTCCAAGTGGCATTTGTGTACCAGACCCAGCAGTCTCTGCTTTTTGCAGAGTTAATCCACTTTGTTGCCACACTTCCGTTCAGTAAGAGGAGGATTTGCACAATAATCTTCAAAAATGCACTGAAATTACCCTTAGAGTGCATGAGTTACATCCCACAGAGCAATAGAGCAGAAGGGAAGCTGTCCCAAGAGCAGATCACTACTTCTGGGAAGCTGGCAGCTCATGTTTGTTTTGTTCAGACAAATTAGAGCTCCGATGTCACCAGTGACCTGAGGCAGGTAGGACATCTGGGCCAGGGAAGCACTTTACCAGAGGAAGGGGTTCAGAGCCCAGTTTGGGTTCCCCCAGGTCAGGGGCTGGATTTGAAATTGCACAGAAGTCTGGGAGAGTGATGATGTCACCGTTTCTGCTCACTTTTAGTCCATCAGAAATAGCAATGAGTGGTTCCCTTAATGCCTGTCAGGCCAAGCAATTCCAGTAATAGACCACTGCAACTCATTTGCTTCCTGATCCTTAAGAATCTGAACACATGCTGAATCATCCTCACAGCACAGAGCACTGCTCTCAGCTCTCAGACCCTCCAGGCCTCCCTGTGCATCAGCCTCCCACTAAACTCACCAGCAAAATGACATTTTCTGCTTCTCTCTAGGCTTAATTTGTAAAATTTTGTAAGAAGTAAATCTGTGTGAGTTGAGCTGTGACTATAAATCTCCATCTCAGAGGGGGGAAAAATCTCCCACCACACAAAGGTTGCTCTGTTGTGTGTGTAAGGGAGACAGTCCTGGGCAGGAAAGTAGGAAGTCCCACAAGTTCAAAGCAAGAGGGAACTGTGCTGGGAACTCAGCTGGCTGCAATTCAGGAACCAAAAGCTCCAGAAATAGAGATATGCACATCAGACTCTTCCCCCTCACAACCTTCTGCTGTGGCATTGCCTTCACAGCAATAGATAATTTGAAGGTGATTTAATCCATGCCTTTATCCTGAGCCTGAGCACCACCTTCTCTGCAGTGAAATGCTTTTAGGTGAGATCTGGTCTGTAAGCAGTGCCCATTTATAGTGCTGGCTTTGGAAACACAGCTTCACTCCTCAGTCCACCACAGGAAAACTCATTCCAAGCATTACTGAAGTCTTGTTTCAATCCTGTTTGGGGGATTTAAGTGGGATGGGCTTTTTGTGTAGGTCCCTCCCAGGGTCAGAATGTGTGAAAAAGGCAGAAAAGGGACCCCAGCAGACTCACATGTGCACAAGCAGCAGCTCAGAGAGAATGGGGACAGGGACAGCTTGGGTGTTCAGAACAGCACAGGGACAAGCCTTCACACTTTTGAAAGGAGGCTGTGAAGTTGTGGATAGATTTAGCAAATCCAGCAAGCAGTAGCAGTTCTTGGAAGGGAGAGATTTGGGGAGTTCCTTTGCTCCTTTATCTCAAGCAAAGTTGACTGTAGGAATTTTTGAGCCAAAATGAAGGTTCCTCTTGCATCCCTTGGGTATCAGAGCTTTCTGCTCTGCCTTGAACATTGCCACCAACACTTCAGGAGTTTCCCAGGCTGTGCTGCACACCCTGCTCATACCAAACTTGCTGCTGGATGTGCTGATCTCCAGTGGGATCTCTCCAGAAAGCACATTCTCCAAGATTCTCCCATGAAAACTACTGATTTATTAATAACAGCGTTTAGCACAGCACCACGTGCTTCAGGGAAGAGAGTTTGATCCATTCATTCACAAATCCTCCTGTAAACACCACACAACGTTTTCATGACTCGAGCACAGGGTCCCCCTGAGTGCAGAGAGATACGATTAAATCACCCAGCTCCGGGTCTTTTAAATACTCTGTGTCATGCAGGAGAACCTGAGTCACTCTCCGGGGCACACAGAGCTGCTGGCAATGTTTGCCTCCTGAGGAGCAGCAGCTGATTTTGCTGTAAGTGTGAATCTGCAGCGAGAGCAGAGGATTGTGCCACCCACCAGGGTGAGCACATGGCAATCCAGGGAATACTGGAACTACTCTGCTCCCTCCAGGAGCAGCCTAAAGAAACCAGGACTCCCAACCTGAACCCATTGGAGGCAGATTGAAACCATCGCAGGCTGCACAGCTGGTGGCACTGACAGTTTGAGTCGAACCTGTCTCACGGGTTTGGGATGCAGGAGGAGAGCGACGGGGAAGGATGTGCCAGCAGGGAGCAGGAGCGATCCAATGTGCGAACACGGTCAGGAAGGGTTTCGTCATTGCCTACACACGGAACGCCAGCAGGGAATGGCACCTCCGGGTGTGTTCTGAGACAGACCAAAAAGGAGGGGGAAGATGAGCTTAGGAGAATGTGTAGTCCCAAAAACTCGGTGGCTGGGATACGATATTTCATTTCATAATGTCACCCCAGGACATCTTTATGTGGATGTGGTGAGTGTGAGGCAGGGCTCCAAAGAGTGCTGGTGCCCCCAGGTGTGCTGACTTCGGGAGAGAATTTAAAAAGGGTAAACCATAATAGGAAATTTGGGACAAGGATTAGAGCCTGCTCAGGAGAGAGGGGACAGTAAGTTCTGGATGCACATTGCACTTCTGTGTCATCCTCCCAGACTTCCAGAGACCATCTTGGTCCTCTGTGAGGCCTCCTGGACCCCCATCCCCACCCTGCTTAGGCTGGAAAAATGTGTATAGCAATTTCTGGTGCCTTATCTTAATACCGGCATTTCCTCCAACTGGAAGCTGTACTTCTGCTTCCCAGCCTAAATATACTTATGACCTGTTTATCTTTGCTTGATTTGGGGCCATGATTTTGCAAAAAATATAACAGTCAGCCCACATAAGCACTTTAAAATGCCATCTCATATCAGATGCTTAGACCAAATCCTGCAGTTCTTGCATGGAGAAAAGTCATTGTGACCTTGGTGACTCTACTCCCCAGATAGTATCAGAAAAAGGATTTGCAGGCTTGTCCTGTTTCACACGAGCTCCTTATTCCAGCAGTCCCTGACTGCTCAGACATGCATCCAAACATCCCAGGGCTTCCTTTAAGGTAGAACAGAAGCTCCAGGAGCAAAATGAGTGTGAGTTGAGTATTGGTGATTCAGAGTAACATTTCACATCCGTGCAATAATGTTGTAAATGCAGAACTGCCTGCCTTCCTCTTTGTCCAGGGATTTTGTAGTGGTTAAGGCTGGAAAAGGCTTCAGCCAGAACTTGAAGCTGCTGTGCAGCAGCAGCATGGAGAGTCCAGCCTTTCTCCAAAACAGCCTCCCTGTGCATGAATGAGAGAACATGTATGAGCTTGGGCTTCCTGCATCCCCCCGCTCCAGGGATTCCCTCGTTGCAGAAGACAGGGAGAAAAGGTTGTTCTGGGTTGTACCCAGTCCCTGACTTTTGTGGGAGTGATGCTGATGTGCCATTAGTCCGTTTTAGCATCAGATTCCCTGAAACACAGCACTGTGCTCACTACACTCAAACACTGTGAGCTGTCAGACATAGATAAAAGCTCCCCAACATTAACAGCAGCAACACTCCAACCGCTAAATTCAGCTTTGAAGTTAGCAACCCACTAAGTCATGGAGGCTGCTCCTTTCTGCGCTGACTCAGTGGGACAATTTACATCCCACAGCTATTTTTACAGGGAAAGAATGAGAAAAAAGCCACACATTTATTTTTCAAAATCCAGTCTTGGGTTCTAGAGAATTGTTTGCAGCAAGCCTAGATAGGTTTCCTTGCCTATTCATCCCCTGGCTTATTTGATGAGCTTGCCAGCAGGAAGGATTTTAATTCCTTTTTATCCCAAACTATTTTTTCCACAGCTGTGATATGAAATGGTTCTGCCAAATAATTTAGGTTCAAAATCTGACCTATATTGAACAGTATAAGATGCTGAGCATGTTCTTGGGATTTTAAGGGCAGAGTCTGTATTTCACTGTAGGATCTTTAATGGAAGCCTGCAAGAAAATGTTGTCTTACATCTCCTACATTATTATTATTATTATTATTATTATTATTATTATTATTATTATTATTATTATTATTATTATTATTATTATTATTATTATTATTATTATTATTATTATTATTATTATTATTATTATTATTATTATTATTATTGTTGTTGTTGTTGTTTTGTTGTTTTGTTGTTGTTATTGTTATTATTATTGTTATTATTGTATGCTACTAATCCTATAAGACATGTTGATGGCCCCCTTGCAACAGCATGCAAAAATGGATCTTATGAAACAGCCATATGAAAACACATAGAACCTCTGTGTGTTTTATAGGACTGTTTCAAAACCTATCTTTTACTCGGTGCCCATATTTCAGGCCATACCATCAGATATCAGTTTGGCTGCTGGTGTAGACTGCAAGCAATATTAAGATTCACCACGTGGCTTCTTTAAGCCTATTTGGCAAAAGAATTCACCACTCTAAGGGTCCAGTGTTGCAAACACAGTAATTGCAGCTTTTAATTGCAAACACCTCAAATGGCAAATTTGGTCTGTACTTTAAGATATGTACTGTGTGGGCAAAATCCTGCTTGGGAGCACAAGCTGCTTCAGGGCATGAGAGGTGGGAAGCATGGGAAGTCTTAATTTCAGTTTCAGAGGAACACAGAGACCACCAGCACCCACACACTGCTGTTCTCAGCTCCAAAGGCTCCATCACGCCCAGCACAGCTCCCAAACCTCCCCTCGCAGGCCCCATGGCATGGACACTGTCAGTGCACATCAGCATCCTCTGAGAGCTTTCTGCCTTGGCAGGCGGTCAGAGCATCATCCCGGGATGTCACAGACACGGGTTCAAGTGCCTGAGGGGAATGTTTATCCCGTGCAGTATAAACACACCAGTGCGGGAAGCAACGTATTGCGCAGAGATGCCTTGAGTCACTTTGTAGAGATAAATACAAAGTTTATGTCCTCCCAGCCCCGGGTCTGCCTTGCCCATATACGGCCCAGGATCAGCACTGCCTTGGCTTTGCTTCAGAAGCTGCAAGCGTGGAGATCCATCCCTCCGCACGGGTTTCGGGGCTGCCGGTGAGTCTCAGGGCTGTGCACAGGGGTCTGAGCCGTCGGGGTCGGCGGGTTGGGGTCCAACTCAGCCCTGCAAGCCAGAGGGTCGGGTCCCAGGCCGCTGGGATGGAGCGAGAGGATGAGCGATCTCCATCCGCTTTTACAGGAGCGCTTTGACGTGCACCAACGCCTGCGATGGGTTTAGCAGATGTGTCCTCCTGCCTGCAGGAAGGCCAGGACCTCTCGGGAACAAGCGGCCACCAGTGTTACTGATGGTTCGGGTGGGGAAATGAGGGGAGGAGAAGTTTTTAAAAAGTCACACAAAGGGACACGGTGGGTGGTCGTGCGGAGATACGGCGGGTGGTTGCATGGGGACACACCGTCGGCTGCTGGCTGCGGTGGGGAAGTAGCCGAGGGAGGAAAGG